>SZWC01002097.1:181582-199157 GCA_023375785.1 Penium margaritaceum | reverse complement strand
GCCTGAGGCTCCGGTCTAGAAAACAGCGCCGACACAATGGCAACTGCCGACCGTCCAAGGGAATTTCACCCAAGGATCACGATCACCCCCAAGGAATTAACTATGCCTCTGGTGAGACCTAGCTACCCAGGTGCTTTCGCTCAAGGTCTTAGGGGCTCCCGCCCTCTAAGCCTTCTTCTTCCTTGGTGTGAGAGCCCAACAAATTAAGTCAGCACTCTCACACGAGCAAGATTACAACCACCTTAGCAGTTCATATCAAGCTCAGTCTCAAGCGCACAGCTCAAACAAGAGACATCAAGTGAAGGAGTAGTTGAGACAATGGCAAGTACAAGGCATAAATAGCTAAGGAGTGCCTTTGGCAGCCGAAGCGCACGCGCCTCGGCTAACCCGAAGCGCGCGCGCCTCGGCCGATGTCACTCCTTAAATTAAGGAGGTCATCCCCTCAATCAGGGAAGACATCCCCTGATCCAAGGCACATCTTGCATCTTCCAATCCGACCGTTGGATCAGCCCGAAACTTGGACAGCTGACAGTTTGACACCTGCTCTTTCCATCGGTACGGTCAGATTGACAATCTGAATAGCCATCATCAGAAAAAACCCAGGGGACTTATCCTTGAACAAGGACAGTGCATGCCTGGTCTGTTGGACCGGACCCAGGGGACTTGCTCCACATGAGCAGTGCATGCCTGGTCCGTCCACTACTCGCCAATTCTGGAGACTCGTGGCCAAGGGGCATTCAAATAACAACACCATGGATTGAGGATTGGCAGTCATACAGTCTCCCTCGTTGCCTTGCTGCTTGTGGCCAGCGCCTTTTTCCACGTTCTGCCATTGCTGCTGTGAGTCGTGACCCTGCGTCCGTCCGTGTGACGGGTGGCTTCTGGATTCTTGATTCAGGAGCCACCCACCACATGACTTCCTGTCGTTCAGCGTTTGTGTCGTTGGGTCCTGTTGGTTCTGTTCGCTTTGTGCGCACTGGCTCTGGCCACCTTCTCCATGTCCAGGGGGTCGGTGTCGTCCGCTTCGTTGGCCCTGGGGGAGAGCTCTTCCTCCCTGACGTTCTCTATGTGCCTGCTCTTGAGCTCAGTCTGCTGTCTGTTACGACTCTCGACGACCAGGGCATGGACTTCTCATCCAGTCGTGGTGTTGCCTCTGTTATGCATCACAGCACTGGTCGCGTCTTACTGCGAGGCACTCGCTGTGACCGTCTGTTCCGCGTACCCTCGTTTGCACCTCATCCCTCCACGACTGCTCTTGTTCATGTGGCCCGTTCCCTCACTCCTGCACATGCACAGTTACTCCATCGTCGTCTCTGTCACATTCACACTGTTGCCATTGACAGTCTACTTCGGGACATGCCTGCAAATGGCCTTGATGCCGACACGTTCTCTGCACCCTGTCCCACTGACTGTCTCGACTGTGCTCAAGGCAAAATGCACCGCTCCCCATTCTCCACTTCTGAGTCTTGCACGTCTTACCCACTTGACCTCCTGCACGCTGATGTCATGGGACCCCTTGCCCATGACGCCCTTGGGGGTGTCGGACGTTATGTCCTCTGTCTCACAGACGATTTCTCTCGAATGCGCTGGGTTTTTGCCCTTTGGCAAAAGAGTGATGTCTGCTCCACACTTGAGTCGTGGCTGCCACAGGCTGAACTGGCCTGTGGCCGCCGGTTCAAAGTCTTTCGCTGTGACCATGGTGGCGAGTTCATGGGTCCCACCGCTCGCTTCCTCACCTCTCTTGGGGTGTGTATGGAGCCCTCGGCACCTTACACACCCCAGCAGAACGGTGTCTTGGAACGCTGGAATCGCACCCTCGCTGATGGAGTTCGTACTCTCCTCAGCGAGTCCTCCCTCTCCTCCGTCTTTTCCTTCGAGGCCATGTGCTACATGACCTGGGTATGGAACCGTGTCCCCCACGGTCCCCTTCCTCGCCACATCACCCCCTTTGAGCGCTGGTATGGCCGCCGTGCTGACCTCCGTCTGGCTCGTGTCTGGGGCTGTGTGGCTGCTGTCTGGTTGCCGGAGGACTCTCGTGATGGCAAACTGAGTCCTCGTGTGCGCCTCTGCACGTTTCTTGGCGTCTCTGCCATGTCTAAGGCATGGTGTTTCTGGGACCCCGACCGCTCCCGTGTCATTGAGTCGCGTGACGCCCTCTTCTTTGAGGATGTCTTTCCCCGTGACCTGTCCCATGTCCCTCCTCCGTCGTCTCTCTCCTCGCTTCATCGGCTTGGGGGGGGTGGGTCTATTCCAGCCTCCGATCTCCGTGCGTCCATGTCTTCTCCTCAGACAGCGTCCCCTGTTGTCACTCCTCCGGACAGTGACGAGGACTCAGTCTCCTCCGGGTCAGGGGCCTCAGCGCCCTCCCCGGAGTTTGAGTCACCCCGGTCCTCATCCGGCAGCCCTGTGTCCTTGCCGTCTACCGCCATTCCCGAGTCCTCACACTCGGCACCCACTCCCGCACAGTCCACTGCTCGCTCCACTTCCACCTCATCCCCTGGCCCTGCAGTTTCTCCGGTGCTTGACACCACTGCAGGCGGTGAGCCTTAGGTTCGGCCCCCTTGCCTAGAGCCTTACACTCGTGGGGGGAGACTTCGTGCTCTTCCCTCCTCTCAGCCCTCCTCCTCTAGGGCGCCTACTGAGCCTCTCCTGGCAGGCTCATCCACTGCCTCTCAGCGAGTCACTCNAGGTCGCAAGGCAGTCTCCGCCCGATGGGTCCTTCGGCGCAAGCTGAAGCCCGATGGAACTGTCAACCGGTACAAGGCACGTCTCACAGCAAAGGGGTTCTCCCAGATCCCCGGCGTTGACTTTGATGAGACCTTTGCTCCGGTCGGGAGATACACCACGGCTCGAGCACTCTTGAGTCTCGTCGCCCAGCACGACTGGGTTCTGGAGCAGATGGATGTCAACAACGCCTTCTTGCACGGGAAGCTCGATGAAGAGATCTACATGATCCAGCCCCCTGGCTTCACCGATGGCACAAGCAAGGTTTGGAGACTGCGCAAAGTCCTCTACGGGCTCAAGCAGTCTCCGCGATGCTGGAACATGGAGATCTCCTGCACTCTCGAGCGGGGAGGCTACCGTCGCAGCACGGTCGATCCAGCGCTCTTCTTGAGCGCCCCCTCAGAGCCGTTTGTTGTAGTGTTGGTCTATGTTGATGACCTGCTCATTGCCTCACCCAGCCCGGCAGCTGTCCAGTCAGTGAAGGACCTGCTGTAGTCTGTGTACAAGATGAAGGACCTGGGTCCTGCACGAGTGTTTTTGGGGATGGAGCTTGAGCGTGATCGTCAGCGTTGCACCCTGCACGTGCACCAGGCCGCGTACATACGCACGCTGGGGGAGTGTTTTGCTCCCCTGCTCGTAGACGTTCCCACCGCGTCCACACCAATGACTCCAGCAGGTCAGCGCCTGCTGAAGTCATTGGACTCTGCACAGCTGGGAGAGCTTGTTGACGTCACCGACTACCTTAGTGTTGTCGGCTCCCTCATGTATCTTGCCACCACCACTAGGGCAGATGTGGCCTTCGCGGTCAACTTCCTTGCCTAGTTCTCACAGCAGCCTCGGCACAAGCATCTCGAGGCCGCACTGCGCGTCGTCCGCTACGCGTTGTCCACTGCACGCGAAGGACTCTGCTACCGTGCTCAGCCCTCTGTAGTCGTTGACGGCTACACAGACAGCAACTGGGCACATGACACAGATGCTCGCAGTCGCACTGGTTATATCTTTCTCGTTGGGGGGACTGCAGTCTCCTGGAAGAGTGGAAAGCAGGGTTGTGTTACTAGGAGCTCCAGTGAGGCAGAGTATGTGGCACTGGGTGCAGGTACGTGTGAGAGTGTGTGGTTGTCCTGCCTGTTGCAGCAGTTGCGTGTTCCCATTCATTGCATCACCCTGCGTTGTGACAACCAGAGTGCGAAGGCAATCACTGAGCACGATGGCATGCATCACTCTCGCACTAAGCACATCAACATTGAGCATCACTTTGTACGCGAGCGCATTGCTGCTGGTGAAGTTCAGGTCGTCTGGGTCGACACTCGTCAACAACGTGCAGACTTTCTCACCAAAGCGCTCAGCAGTGGAATGTTCAAAGCGGCCGTGCATGCTGTTGGCTTGCTGCGCTCTCGTGACGCCGTTGGTTGATGTGATCCCTGTGCTGTTCACCTCGTTCCATGTTTTGTGTGTGTGAGGCATGTTCGCCTGTGGGTCATGGGGGAGTGTTGGTTATTGTCACAAACACACGCAAGTGCCCTCTTGTCTCCATACATACACACACCTCACCACTGTAGGTGATTGATCTGGATTAAGGCTCCCTGGTGCAAGACTGTGGTGCAGCATGAAGAACACAGAGGATGTGCCTCCCTCAAGCTGCCAAGTTGTGGCTTCAGCACCAGTCTTGTCACATGCCTTAGTTTTGTAATACACTCATANGTTGGTTATTGTCACAAACACACGCAAGTGCCCTCTTGTCTCCATTCATACACACACCTCACCACTGCAGGTGATTGATCTGGATTAAGGCTCCCTGGTGCAAGACTGTGGTGCAGCATGAAGAACACAGAGGATGTGCCTCCCTCAAGCTGCCAAGTTGTGGCTTCAGCACCAGTCTTGTCACATGCCTTAGTTTAGTAATACACTCATATACTAAAAGGGGATACAACTTGTGGGAATGCATGCTTGTTAGCTGATTGCATGCTTGCATGTTCCTAGAGTGGTGAACCGGGTTGCTGATCCCTCGGGACCACACGTTCGGCTTGTGTCGACGTGTGAGAAACCGCCTGGAACTCGCTCGCTCCAGGGACGGGTTCGATCCCTGGGTGGCGTCCGGGCCCCACGACGATTGTCTCGCGTGGGTGGCCCGGTCAACCGGCTCTCACCACCTCGCTCACACTTACTCTCGCTTGTTAAGCTGTGACTTACTACTACACTTTCTAAGTCGTGAGCGTTCCCCGATCCATGGCGTACGTTGTTGCTTGTCACCTGCTTTCTTGCTAGCCCAGCAACTACGCCTACCTACTCCGACACTGTCCAATCAGCTTGCGACTAGCAAGCTGTTGTGCTTTGTGCCGTTCCTGTACAGTTTACTGTGACCACTCGGCCGTGTCCATACTCGTGCAGATCCCTGAGGCAGGCGGCCCTGGTGTCACCGGCGTGACGACAGGCGGCGGACTACCCGCTTGGAGCTGACCGACCACTGTTCCAGAGCCCCACATGGCATTGGGACTCTTTGCTGTGCCTTCTACGTCTTGCAGGCGCCTTTCGGCGGACTGGCCATGAGGCCTATTTGCATGTTTTTGTATTGTATGCTCACTATCAGTCGATGGATGCATGCATGTGACCAGTCGCTGCATTCGTCTTTTGATTCTGCATGTCTAGGTTTAGACGGCGTAGGATTCTGACATGTGTGCGCAGAGTTACGGCCAAAACAATTGTTTTGGACCGGTTTTAGGACAGCTCTTGGACTGGTGCGTGCGACACCCGCCGTGCGCCGCGGCAGGTATTTATGTCTTGGACCTGTCAGTTGTCATTTCTCTCTGCATATGCTATATTGAAGCATTTTGACACTGTGTCTTGTGTCTCCTAGCCAAACCCTTGCCGTTGTGTGTACGACCTGTGACTGTCGTCACCGTCTGACCAGGCATTGACGCCCGGTTAGCAGCTGTGTTGCTGGGAAGCTTCTACGCACTTTCTCTTGCGCACTAGCTATCAGCTTGCGCACTAGCAAGCAAGCAAGTGCAAGAAACAGCAAGGGTAATGCAGAGAGAGATGACAACTGACAAGTACACACCATAAAAACCTACCGCGGCGCACAGCGTGTTGAAGTTCGCTGGCCACTCACAACTCTATGCCCTCTTGCCTCCCACACTATGCACACACATGTACAGATTAAATGACGATGGCCCTACTCGGGGAAGCGTCAGGCGTGTTTGCTCTGGCTGGAGCCATTGACGCCTGCAAGCTGTTGCTGCTGCTTGTCCCTGGAGTGCCTTGTGGCACACACATGGCCGTTGCAAGACTCTTTATGATTCTTTATGATTCTGTGATGCGGTAGATGCTAGGGCTTGTTCATTCTCACTGCCATGCCCTGCATCAGGTTCTCTTGCCTTGCATGTGGTAGGGGAGCCGCATATTTGTGGGTGCTGATCCTTAGGGGGCCACCGTGCCGGTCTTGGTCGTGCATCATTGAGCAACCACTCTCGGTTACTCCGAGTGGTTGGGCTCGACCCCTGGGTGGCGGCACTTGCTCACCCGAGCTTGATGCTCGTGGTGGGTGTGTGCTTACCGGTACTAACTTCGCTCGCTCTCCTCACACTAATTGTCCTGGTTAAGTGCACCATTCTAATGCAAGTTACCGCATCCTTGATGTGTCTTACGCTACACTGGTCGTTGCGCTCACCCGCCCCACCCCACATGGGTTAACCATGAGAAAATGTTGGTTTTCGTGCATCTCTCATTGTACTCTGTTGTGACCTCCCGGCTTGTGTACATCGTCGTGCAGATGACTGACGTCAAGACTTGACACCGCTGGAGTGTCGCTCGGTGGAGCCGACGCACGCTGAGACCCACTCACTCGTCGCTGGAGCCTCCTCCTTCTGGCGATGCGCTCAGCTCCATCGGCAGGCCTCCTCGGTGGTCGGGCCGCCAGCAGTCACAGCCACTGCGGATGCAGTCTGCATGCACCTGGCACTGTGTCTGGCTCTGGCATTGCGTCTGCAGCATCATGCGATGCCGAGGGTCCATGTCTTCTGTTGTATGGCCCTGTTTGGCATCGTAGACTGTCATAGGCACTGCCTGGGTTCGTGCAGCTATAACTTCTCGTAGCTATTTTTCTAGCTGATTCTGACCACACGACTCCGTTTGCAGTGTTGGTATTATGGTATGGTCCAGTTTTCAGGCAAAACGGACGACGCCCGGGTCTTGGGCTGTCTGGCGTCTGGCAGGGCTCACTGAGAAAACCCTGCCTGCCAGAAAACAGGTCTAGCACTATTTTCTGATTGGCTGGTTAGCTGAGTAATAACCTTTACACTAGTGGGGGGGGGGCTAGAACTTGGAGGGGTTCCCCATTGTTGCTCATTCTTCATTGCTAATCAGTTACTTCCAGTTTTCAGCTGCTTTCTGGCGCTAACACTCTCGCGCACACTTCTGAGTAGCAAACCCAGAGCTTCCAGACTTAGCCTCTAGAGCAGCAGACTGAGGGGGCAGCAGACTTAAGCAACGAGCGTGGAAGCCCGCACGCTGCATAAAAAACGCATGCTGTCCCAACCTGCTGGGTTTCTAACTGAAAATGCATGGAAGCTTCCTAGCAACACAACCGCTGACTAGGCGTCAGTGCCTGGTCAGATGGTGACGACAGTCACAGGTCGCGCACCCAACGGCAAGGGTTTGGCTAGGAGGCACAAGACAAAGTGTCAGAATGTTTCAATAGCATATGAAGAGAGAAATAACAAATGAAAGGTCCAAGGCATAAATACCTGCCGCGGCGCACGGCGGGTGTCGCATGCGACAGTCCAAGAGCTGTCCTAAAATCGGCCCAAAAACACTGTTTTGGCCGTAACTCTGCGCACACATGTCAGAATGCTACGTCATCTGAACCTAGACATGCAGGATCAAAAAACGAACGCTACGACTGGTCACATGCATGCATTCATCATCAGACGGTGGACATACAATGTAAAAACATACAAATATGGCTCATGGCCAGTCCGCCAAAAGACGCCTGCAAGCTGTAGAAAGGACAACAGAGAGTCTCGGCAGCATCTGGGGCTCCGGAGCGATAGTCGGCTAGCTCCATGCCGGCAGTCCGCCGCCAGTCGTCGCACCGGTGTCACCAGGGCCCGCCTCCAGGATCTGCACGAGTATGGACACGGGCAAGTGGTCACAGTAACCTGTACACAAACGTCACAAATCACAACACTCCCCCATGACCCGATGGTACGCATGTCCATACACGTGCAGCACTGGTACAATCACAATAGTGAGTGACACAAACAGATGAGGCATATACGCATATCCCACACTCAACCACCCTCAGGCATGGGGCGAAGCCCAATAGAACGAATGGTTATCATGAACTTTTCGCGAGCTAGTGCCTTCGTCAAGAAATCAGCACGCTGCATGTCAGTGCCAGCCGACATGACGGGGATCACGCGTCGCTCCACCAGATCATGAACGAAGTGATGCTAAACCGCAATGTGCTTTGTGCGAGCATAAAAGACACCAGAGTTCTCCACAATGGCGAGAGTACTCTGGTTGTCGCAACGCACCACTCAAGAAACAAGCGCTGCAGCCATACTACCTCAGCAACCCCTCGCCAAAAGCAACGTTCTCTGCCTTCGACGAATTACGTGCGATGCAGCCCTACTTCCCGCTTCGCCAAGACAGAGTGGTACCACAGAGCAGAAACACGTAGCCTGTACGGGTGCGCCCATCTGGGCCCCAAGCCCAGTCGCTGTCGGTGTAGCCGTCAAGGAGCACCGAATACTGTCGATGAAAACAGAGTGCAAGGTACGGCGTGGAGACCACGTACCGCACCACTCGCACAGCCGCATGGAGGGCTCTTGCACGTGGAGCCTGCAAGAACTGAGGGAGGAGGTTGATTGCGAACACGATGTCAGGACGCGTGGTTGTGGCCAGGTACATCAGAGATTCGATGAGACAGAGGTACAAGGTCACGTCCACTGTCTCCCCCAACGTGTAGGGTCATCCACCTTCAGGGGATCCTGCCCATCGGGTGTGAGAGGTGTGGAAAAGGAGGGAACTACACGAAGGAGATTGCTAAAGCGCTCCCCCACGACTCGTGCGTATCGAGCCTGATGCAACAACAGTGTCCGATGTCTGCGATCTCGCACGATCTCCATACCGAGAAACACCGATGTAGGACCGAGGTCCTTCATCCTGTAGGTAGTCTGCAGGACAGCCTTGGCCTCCTTCAGGGCCTCCAGGGATGGAGACACAATCAGAAGGTCATCGACATAGACCAGGATGGCGGTGAACTGCTCGGGTGTCGGTAGGATGAAAAGAGAGGGATCTGCCTCACTCTGTACATATCCTGCACGAGTCAAAGTGCCGGTGATCTCCCGGTTCCAACACCGCGGAGAGTGCTTGAGGCCGTAGAAGGACTTGCGCAAGTGCCAGACCTTGTCACCGTCCTCAAATCCCGGTGGCTGAGCCACGTAAATCTCCTCATCCAGAAAGCCATGGAGGAACGCATTGTTCACATCCATCTGGTGCAGTTCCCAATCATGCTGATCCATTACACCAAACAGAGCTCGAGCTGAGGTCATGCGGCCGACAGGGGAAAAAGTGTCGGTGTAATCGACTCCCTCAATCTGAGAGTACCCCTTGACGACCAAGTGGACCATGTAGCACTCCAGTGAGCCATCCGGCTTCACCTTCTTGCAAAATACCCACTTGACTTGAATAGCCTTCCTCCCAGGAGGAAGGTCGACAAGCTCGTAGACTCTGTGCTTTTGGATAGCACGAAGTTCATCCTTGCAGGCAGCACGCCAAGGGTCAGCATCCTGTGATGAGAGAGCCTCCCTCAGTGTGCCCGGGTTGGGCGCCATAAAAGGAGAACGCTGCGTGGCAAGTGCACACGCCTCAGTGCCGGGCCTGACGACCATGAGATCAGCTACTACATCATAGGCGATATGGAACTCGCGAGTGACGAGGTCGTGCCCTACGGGACAGGCTGGATGTACCTTTGTGAGCTGAGTGCGGACATTCAGGCCTAGGACCTTTGTGCTGGGGTCACCACTCGCGATGCTGCGAGAGGAGCGCCTGGGTCCGGGGCCTGACGCTCGCTGAGCCCCGGAATCCAGTGGTCGAAAACGGCCACCGGGCTCATGGGAGTAACCTGAGGTCGCGGGACACACCTCAGGCTCAGGGACAGGTGCGACCACAGCTGGTGAGGGTTGAGACGAGGCTGCCGGAGACGCCGTGTGAGGAGATCCGTGTGTGGGGAACACGGGGCTGGGTGTGACAGCTGGAGCAGGCAAGACTGGACCTGACACTGAGGCAGGAGTACCAGCCAACGTAGGAATGGGAGTGGGCGAGGCTGGATCAGACATAGAAATAGGGGTGCCAGGAGACGCAGGTGCTGGTGCAGAAGGAGGCGTGGGAACAGAGGTACCTGTGGGGTGTGAAACATGCTGTACAGGCGAGATCTCTAGACCAACGGCAATGATGGCCGGATCATCAAGGGCCGGAGACCGAGAGGGGGCTTGAGCGGACACATCAGCCTGATGAGAGGTGCTTGCTGGCGTGGAAGTCTCCCCCATCCGCCGAGAACCCTCACAGGAAGGAACATGGGTGGCGGAAAGTGCTGTGATCGAAGTCAGGTCACGGTAGGTGTGAGACTCGAAAAACAGCGCGTTGCGGGACTCGATGACGCGACGACGAGTAGTGTCCCATAAGCGGCAGGCCTTTGACCGCGTGGAAATGCCTATGAAGACACACAAGCGGCCCTGAGGTGAGACCTTGGACCCCTGCTGGTCCTCGATGTACCACATGGAGGCCAGGGAGCCCTAGATGCGAGCGAGACGAAGGTCAGCACGGTGTCCAAACCAGAGCTTGTACGGTGTAATATGGTCCAGAAGCAGACGGTGCGGGAGGCGGTTCCAGACCCAAGTCATGTAGGCAAAACCCTCAAAGACAAAAGAATCCGGGAGACCCCACTCAGACCGCATGGCAAAAACCGCATCCTCCATGGTGCGGTTCCAGTGCTCAGATACACCGTTCTGCTAGGGGGTAACAGGAGCGGAGACCTGGTGAAAAATCCCGTGCTCAGCAAAGAAGGAGTCCATCTCGCCAAGGAACTCACCGCCGCGATCTGAGCGGAAGGTATGCAGCGTGTGGCGGGACTGACGCTCAACCATCACTAGCTAGAGTCGAACCGCAAGGGCGGTGTCGCTCTTCTGATGCAGGCTGTAGACCCACCACATCCGGGTAAAGTCATCAGTCAGAGTCAGAACATACCGGCCCCTCTCGGACAGAGACTTGATCGGGAGAGGGTCGAGAAAGTCTGAGTGAACCAACTTGAGAGGCCGAAGCGCTCGGGAATGAGAGACAGGGTAGGTGCACCGGTGCATCTTCCCCTGAGCGGAAGAAAGACAGTCAGTCTTGGGTGGCTTCTTGAAAGAAGCCACGTCAAGACCACGAGCGGGCTGTGTCTGAATGAGCTTCGACACAGTGTCGGAGCCCACGTGACACAGACGGCAATGAAGCAGCCTCTGGTGTTCCGGAGATAGAACAACAGTGACAAAGACACAATCGGAGGAAGAGGAAGAGCAAGGGGAGGAGGGCCGAGCGATGCGATACAGATCATCGATGACTGAAGCACGCAGGACGACACTGCGGGTGTCAGTAGCAGTCACAATCGTTGAGTCAGCGGTATGCTCCACAGAGAGACCCATCAAGGTACAGGCATGCACAGAAAGCAAGCTAAGCTCAAGATCAGGCACAAACAACACGTCGGAAAGGTACAAGAGGCTAGATGGACCATCAAAGCATACAACCCCAACACCATGGACTGGCAAGGACTGACCAGACCGTGTACAAACGGAACGGACAGACGTAACAAGACCGAGAAGAACAAAGTCACTACGACGGCACGTCATGTGATGGGTGGCACCAGAATCGATGATCCAAGTGCCACCGGAGTCACGGCTGGTGGACGTCACTGTACTACAAGCAATGGAACACTCGGCATCAAAGGGACACTGAGCCGTCTGTGGGGAGGAACACCGCATAACACAAAGATGAGACTCATGAATCCACTCGGTACAGTCAAGCCCATCATCATCACATGCAGACCGTGCTCCCCCACACGCGTCGTCACGAGCCACAGGAACGGACGAAAAAACAGTCTGTGAACCACCCAACGATGACAACACACTCGCACTTTCCTGAAAGTAGAGCGCCAGAAGGTGGCAAAGCTCGGCGATGGTGCGGTCGCGCAGGTCCGGATCGCTGCTGCTCGCCGGTAAGGAGGCAAGAACAGCTGCAGTCGTGGCCGCTGCGCGTCCAGAGGAGGATGCGGGTGATGTGCCAGATGTGGAACAGAGAGCATGCGCAGCCTGGAGCCCACGAGTGATCCGCGCCTAGTCAAGCGGCTGCTGGCACTTGGTGTAGCGATGGGCGCCTCCACACTTGTAGCAGTGTACAGAACGGCCACTGCTACCACTGGATGACGACTGTTGCTAACCGGATCCATGCTTCCTATTCTTCTTCTTCACCTGGGCGGCTGCAGCAACGCCCTGTGTCTGCTTGGGTGTAGAGGGGGTCGAAGAGGAAGAGGAAGACAAGGAAGTGATGGAGGAGGAAGAGGGAGACTGCAGGAGGGAAGATGGTGGTGATGCAATGGCTGTTGCGGCGAGGGAAGTCTCTTGATGGGCTACGGCTGCCTCACGGGCTGAGGTCACCTGAAGGAAGAGCTGATGCGCCCAAGGAAGCAGCAGCAGAGTGGCTGAGAAGGGCTCAAGGATAGCGTCGCTGTACTGTGTGAAGATGTCGGTGTACTCGAGGTGAACTCCGAGCATAATCGTGCGAAGCGCCCACAGCTGTGAGCCTCTTGAGGTCCCCAAGCGCGTGCAGATGCGCATGGCGCGTCGCCAGTAATCCGCTACAGGCTGCGCAAGCACGTGATGGAGCAAATGGAAAGCACGAATGTGTGATGCATGAGTGGCGTGCGTCTCTACGACCAGCAGGGATAAGGCCAGATCCTAACCTCCACGGGGATCGGCGCCGGTGCCTGTGCCGGCCTCGCCAAGGAAGGGGCGGAAGTCGACGACGGTCTCGCGTGGCATGGTGTAGAGGAGTGCGCGCATGGCCCAGGCTGTTGTCAGTACCTGTGCTGGGTCTGTAGGCTGGTACGGGCTGTGGTAGTAAGGCCACACTCCCTCAGAAGTAACCCACACCTGAAATAGGATCTCCCAGCAGTCAAAGCCATCCTCACTGATGTACCGTGGAGGTGGTGCCTCAAAATCCTTGGGCTGCCGCTCCGTGGGGAGAGCAACCATAGGCTGAGTAGGACGAGAGACGGGAAAGACTCCTGGAAGAGGATGGTCACCGGGGTAGTCAGGTGACGATCGTATCGGGGAAAACAGAGGAGATCGGGTGCCCGTCTGCAGCTGACGGAGGCGCTCCTGAAGAACTCAAATCTCCTAAGCCGGGGAATCATCCGTAACGCCTGGCATGAGTGGCTCATCATCCAGGAGGTCAGCAGGTGGTGGGAAAGGTCGAGCCCCTGTCACGGGTGCCTGAGTCGACTGCTGGGTAGAGACCATGACGCCGGCAGCTCCCTCAGAAGCCTGCTGAGGAGTCGTGGACTGAGCACACAGAAGCTCAGTCAGCGTGCGGATAGTGTCATTCTGCTCTCTCTGGAGGTGATGCATCTCATCCTGCTGGCTTCGAAGGTCCTCAATGGCCTGCGAGCGTGGACTCAGTACACCAGACGAAGAGGAGGAGGGGTCGCCTGGTCCCTTCTCCTTGTTGTCGGATAGGCTCATGTCGCCGCTCCGTATGGGGCGACAGGTCAAGTTTATCGGATTTCAAAAACGCCAGCGTTTCTCGAGGAGTTGAGACGCTGGCAACTTTTGACTTTCCGACAAAAAATTTGGCGAAGTATGGTGCTGACGTCAGCAGGTGATTGCTGATGTCAGCACGACCTGATGACGTCAGCAAGCAAAATTGCTGACATCAGCTCGCCTCCCCTCCTCTTTTTCATTTTTCTTTCTCGCGACTCTTCGCGAGCGTGCAGCCGCTCCGCGGCGGCTGCGCGGAAGCTACGCAGCAGCTTCCGCTCAGCTGCTGCTGCAACTGTGCTGTCAGCTGCAGTAGCAGCTGTGTAGCTGCGTATGCAGCGGTCACAGCAGCGGCTGCGCTGCTGCTGCGGCTGCTTTGCACTGAGGCTGCTGCTTGCTGCCGCCGCCGCGCGCTGCTGCTGCTGCCACTGCTGCGCTGCCGCTGCTTCTGCAGCCGCTGCTGCCGTGCTGTTACCGCTGCTGCTGCTACTCTGCGGTTGCCGCCGCCGCTGCTGGGCTTCTGCTGCCGCTGCTGCTGCTGCACTGCTGCTGCCGCCGCTGCTGCTGTGCCTGCTGCTGCTGCTGGCACGGTGGCAACAGCGTTGCTGTGATCTCACGTGGTGGGTGAGGGTTGCGCCGACGGCGACCGACTGTCTCCGACAGGCCCCAAGGAATCTGCTGCAGCGGTGACTCTCACTGCTGCTGCTCTGCTGCGCCTCTGTTACGCAGCTCAGTGAGAACTGTCTCAATGCTCTGATACCATGAGAAAATGCGTGGAAACTTCCTAGCAACACAGCCGCTGACTAGGCGTCAGTGCCTGGTCAGACGGTGACGACAGTCACAGGTCGTGCACACAACGGCAAGGGTTTGGCTAGGAGACACAAGACAAAGTATCAGAATGCGTCAATAGCATATGCAGAGAGAAATAACGAATGACAGGTCCAAGGCATAAATACCTGCCGCGGTGCACGGCGGGTGTCGCACGTGGCAGTCTAAGAGCTGTCCTAAAACCGGCCCAAAAACACTGTTTTGGCCGAAACTCTGCGCACACATGTCAGAATGCTACGCCGTCTGAACCTAGACGTGCAGGATCAAAAGATGGACACTATGACTGGTCACATGCATGCATCCATCATCAGACGGTGGACATACAATGCAAAAACATGCAAATAGGGCTCATGGCCAGACCGCCGAAAGACGCCTGCAAGCTGTAGAAAGGATTGCAGAGAGTTCCGGCAGCATCTGGGGCTCTGGAGCGGTAGTCGGCCAGCTCCAAGCCGGTATTCCGCCACCAATCGTCGCACCGGTGTCACCATGGCCCGCCTCAGGGATCTGCACAAGTATGGACACGGTCGAGTGGTCACAGTAAACTGTACATGAACGTCATAAATCACAACAAACCAAGCAATTTCCTAGCAACTACTGGTATCAGAGCAATGAGGATCCGCTCCCATAGCTCGTTGATCCTGGCCCGTTAGCCTCGGTGTGACACACACCCGTGGCTCTCTTGGCCCGTGGCCGACTCTTCGGCACCTCAGTAGCGCATCTGCACAGCTGGCCGGTTCTTCGGCACCGCATAGCAACACCTAGGGGTGTTACTGCGCTTGTTCTTAATCACCCCGCAGTAGTCCTAAGTCACGGTCTTCCACACCCGTTGGCGCCATCTCGTGCACCGCCTCCTCTCCTGGGTGGGTCAAGACTTCACACCCTGGGCGTTCATCGTGGGTCTCCACCTCATTGCAGTTCTCTGCGCTCTTGTGGCTGCCCTCTTGCACGCTGCAGAGCTCTCTGCTCCTCTTTGCTGCCCTCGGCTCCCCTCACCTGCTCTGCGCTCTCTGCTGCGCTCTCAGCTGCTGTTGGTTACTCTCTGCCAGCGGCTACTTTCTTCAAAGTGGGTAGGCAGGTTGCATCCCTGATCTGCAGAAGCCGTGCCGCAGCGGCATCGATTGACGGCACTCTCGGACCTTGCTGTGCTTTGCATCCTCCACCTCTCTCACCGGGCGCTGCCACACCACCTTCTTACGTGGTTCTGTCTCCATTGCATCGCCAAACCGTGTCCTGACGTGTGACACACTTGGTGCGCCTCTCTCGGCTGCAATAGCAGCCCACTCAGCCTCCACACTGGCCGATGACGACGACACCCCTCTATGGGTGCGCATGCTGGATCACACGTACTGGCAAGAAGACGTTGACGCACCAGCTGAGTGCAAACGAGAAGAGATAGATTCTCAGGTCTACAACCCAGACAACCTCCCACCATCACTGCCGCTTTCACCTAGGATGCAACCTTCTCACAGGTCTCAGTCTGCCGAACCTGCAGCTGCACCTACTCCGGCTCCTCCTCCTACCGCAGTAGGATCTGCGGAGGCGTCCACGGCAAGGGAAGTGCCAAGCGTCATCCCCGTTCTTCCAGTGTACACCGACTCCATTGGCCTGGCAGGAGCTATCCTTGACACAGCTGCTGGTTCTGCGGCCACTTTTGCAGCCTTGGCTAGGGCCTGCCATGCTCCCACGCAGACAGCCGTTGGCCGAGCAGCTGAGGCATACGTACAGACAGCTGCCTCTTTCACCCTCCTTGCAGCTGCCGCTGCAAACATTGCTACCCAGATCACAGCAGCAGCATCATCTATTGTCACGGCAGCCTCCATAGCAGCAGACGCTACCTCTAGCGCCGTCGGCTCCATTCGAGCATCCACCGCCGCAGTAGTGCTGACGCCCGCTGGTGCTCGTGGCGACATCACACCACACATCACCGCCGGCATTTTGGTGGCATCAGCCTCCGCAGCAGTTGCTGGAGCCACCGCTACGGGGCTCCTGTGTCTCATGGTGGTGGTTGCAGGTTGGGTGGCTGTCCTGTTCTCTTTAGTCGCAGCTGTTATCCCGCCGCTCTTCACTCTTCTTCCGCGTCACTAGCTCGGTGAGCACTGCATTCCACAGGGACACTTTGCACTCTCTTGCACTCCCTTCTGCTTTATTCTCACTCCACCTTCATTCACAGGTCCCTTCTCTCATTATGCCTAGACCGGAGGAGACTATAGAGGCCCTCCAGGCCGCTCTTAGTGAGGCGCAAGCAGAGCATCGCAAAGTTGAGGATGAGCTTCATCAGGGGCGGGAAGCACAGCACGAGCTAGCGACTAGAGTGGCCACCTTAGTCATTGAGCGACTGCGTTCTATTCCAGGCCTTGCTACAGTTCTTCCTACCAAAGAGACTGGCTCAGCAGACTTGTCTGCTCCTCCTTGTGGTGCAGTTGCAAACTCCTCTTATCCCTCTCTCTCAGCAGCAGCCTTTCCTTGTGCTCTGCTCCCAGCTCGGCAGAAAGAATTTGAAACGCCACCACCACAGTTCATGCCTAAGCTCACGTTCACATCCTGGGAGACCCGCTTTAGCACATGGGTCCAGGATAAGCTTCTTTGGAAGTACTACTCTCCTGCAAAGCCGTCGTTTGTGCCACAGCCTGTAGAGGCTGCTCGCGCTGTGCGGGCACTCATCAATGCTGGCCCCAAGAATCTCCTCGACGACATTGGTACGTACAACGCAGACCCTTCCCGCGGCACCCATGCTAATCTCGTTGGTGCTTACGTCCTTATCCGCCGCTGCAAAATAATGATTGGACACGCTGCCCAGAGTGTGCTCACTGTTCAGTTCAACACATTACATATGTGTACTGATGGGACAACAGATGAGTCCTGGGCGCACAGTCTGCGCTTGCTCCGGGACCTTGGCAAGGCCGCCCCCGGTCCTCTCTCCGCCTGCTTGTCCATCGTTGCTGGCCTGATTCCAGAGCTGTTCGACTTGTATCTGCATGTCTCTCAGGCGGAACTTGAACGTCTTGCCCTAAACCTGTTCCTGCTGATTCCCCACCCGGAATCGGCCCTCTCTTGAATTCACTACCTCGCGCCTCACCGACTGGTGGAATGCCTTGCAGAACAAGCGCATGCATCGCACTGCATTGGCTGCTGTCACCACCTGCTCCTCTTCCTCCTCTGTCGCAGCTTCCTCTTCCTCCTCTTCACAGGCTGCAGCGCACTCTACTCAGGGTGCCTCTCGGGGGGGGGGG
>SZWC01002097.1:142430-180953 GCA_023375785.1 Penium margaritaceum | reverse complement strand
GTACATATATACGGGGAGGATTAACACGCCCCCTTGGCCATGGGTGCAGAGGGTGCACAACCAAGATGATGGAGTTGGAGTTGTAGTGCAGTGGAGGGAAGTGCTTTAGTGAGGAAATCTGCCAGTTGTGCATTCCCGCTGATGGGCTTGACTTGAATGGCTCCTGATTCCACTGCCTCACGGACGAAGTGATGTTCGACGTTAATGTGCTTTGTGCGTGGATGCAACACACCATCATTTGCTGCAATGCTGCGTGCGGCGGAGCTGTCGCTGTGCAGTGGGACCGCTTGCACATTCAGACCCAATTCCTCAAGCAAGCGCGCCAGCCAGATACCCTCACATGCTGCTTCACCCAATGCCATGTACTCCGCTTCTGCCACACTGCGCGCCACACAGGACTGTTTTGCACTTCTCCACGATACAGCCGTGCCCCACAGACGAAACACATACCCACCACGACTACGGGCCTGACGGTCTCGCGCATAGTCGCTGTCACAAAACCCATCCAGCAAGCGACACGCCGTGGGAGCAAAGACCAAACCAAGGCCAGCAGTGTCCAGCACGTAGCGCAGCAGTTTCAGCAGTGCTTTTTGATGCGCGCTGCGAGGTTGTTGACCAAATTGAGCCAGCACATTGACTGCACAGGAGATGTCTGGACGTGTGGTGGATGCCAGGTAGGATAGGTTGCCAGTGATCTGCCGGTACAGTGTAGGATCACAGTCTGGACCGTAGTCAGTGGTGCGTGCATCCAGCAAGTGAGTGTACACATCAGGGCTCATCGGTGAGTGCTGCTGTGGAAGGTGTTGTACAAGGTGTTGAAAACGACCAGTGAGGTGTGTCAGAAACCGACCTTGATGCAGTGAGAGTGTGCGTGCAGATCTGTCTCTGATGATAGTCATGCCCAAGAAGTTTCTTGCCTCCCCCAAGTCCGTCATGTTGTAGTGCTTAGTGAGTAGGGCCTTTGTGCGTGTGATGAGAGAGAGCGACGGGGACAAGAGCAACAGGTCATCGACATAGACCAACAGCATGACAGGTACTCCATCTTCCCAGCGTAAAAAGCAGGAAGGATCACACACACTCTGTGTGANGCACAACCTCGAACACCTTATGCTCCAAAAGAGCGTTGATCTCATCAGTCATGGCCTTCTCCCATTCAGGTGCTTCAGGGCGCCCCCTTGCCTCAGACAGGGTCAGGGGCTCCACCTGTTGGTGCTGTGTGGAGTTGGGACCAGTCATGTGATAGAACTGTCGATAGTTAACGCGTGGGATGTCCCTCAAAGCGCGTTTTACAGGTTCGGGTTTAGGTGTGACAGTTTTTCCCGACTCTGTGGGAGCATCACCTCGCAGCCCAGGGGGTGACTGAGGCGCACTTGACTCTGTGCTTGCCAGATCAGTGGGTGTTAGAAGCTCTCTCGGCACAGAGTTGTACTCACCCTGCTCTTGGGCTACAGTGCGTGTGGGAACTGTGACTGTTTGTGGGACAAGCACTGGAACGCTTACATAGTGGGGGTAGTGCTCAGGGTTAGTCATGTTGGGCACGTGTTGTAAGGTGCGGAATTGCTTATATGGCATGTGCTCAAGGAAGGAAGCATCTCGACTCTCAAGGAAGCTGTGGCTCGTGGGGTCCCAGAACCTCCACGCCTTTGACGCATGTGACACACCTACAAACACACACCACCGGCCTCTAGGGCTCAATTTGTATTCGCGTTGTGGTTTGGCGAACCAGACGCAAGCCATGGTGCCCCAGACTCGGGCAGGACGTAAGTCCGCTTTTTCCTTGAACCATCGTTCCCAAGGTGTGACTGACCGGGGCAGTGGGCCTTGCGGGACTCTGTTCCACACCCAGGTGATGTACTTCACTGCTTCCTCCCAAAACCCAAAGGATAAGCCCGACTCCCTCAGTAGCGTGCGTAGGGCATCGCCAAGTGTTCTGTGCCATCTCTCGGCTACCCCATTTTGCTGGGGAGTGTACAGTGCAGTGGTCTGGTGTTCTATTCCTTGTGCCTTAAGAGCTGCAGTCAGTGGACCCATGAACTCTCCCCCTCTGTCAGTCCGTAGCTTCAGCAACTTGCACTTTGTCTGTCGCTCTGCAAGGGGTATCCACTCTGTGATGGCCTGGAGAGTGCCTGACTTAGACTTGAGCAGGAACGCCCAACGGAAACGACTGAAGTCATCTGTCAGTGTCAGAATGTAGTGTGACCCATACTGGACTGAGGGCACGGGCATCGGTCCAGTCAGATCTGCATGGACCAGTTGCAGAGGTGCAGTGCCATCACTGTCTGATTTGGGAAAAGTCTGTCTATGGGCCTTGCCCTCATGGCACTCCAGACATGTGTCTGATTTGAGTCCATGAGGGCAATCCTCCTGAGTGATACCTCGTGCTGATGAGTGCTTTTGCATGTCTGTGATGAGATCTGAGTGAATGTGTGCCAGACGTCTGTGTAGGAGGTTTATATGCTTTGCATCTGTCGTGGTGACAACGTGAGCCTGTGGACGGTGCGAGTGAGTGGGAACCAAGGGAAAGAGAGTCAGGCGATACAGCATGTCAGTGTGCAAGGACCCATCCACCAACAAACTCCCAGTCGAGTCATAAAGCATGCATCTATGCTGCTGCATCACTGTGGACACATTGGCTTGGTGATCCAGCTGCCCACCGGACAACAAGTTCACTCGCAACTTGGGCACATACAGTACACCAGTAAGCCAGATCACTCCCCCAGGTGCCTGCAATGCCACCGTCCCCACACCCTCCACCGATAAGACTTCCCCAGAGCCGGTTTTCACTCCTTCAACATCATCTGCGGCATACAGTGACGCAAAGAGCTGCATGTGCGGGGACATGTGATGCGATGCAGCGGTGTCATACAGCCATTCATGCATGGGAAGAGCATGCGATATGGTAACGTGCGTATGCCCAAGACACTGACCTGACGCCGGTGTCGCGGCAGTCGGCTCGGGGGGTTGAAGCTCCGTCGGGGTGGTCCAGCCAACAGGAGGTGGTGGAGCTGGTTGCTGCGCATCTGCCATCTCTGAGTAAACACGCTGTGCCCACGTAGGTGCAGGAACTGGTGTAACAGAGTACGGTGGCACGTAAAACGGCCCCTGATACTGTGGTGGTGGTCCCGGGTAGAACGGTGGCGGAAGTCCCTGGGGCATTGGGAATGCCACAGGCTGCTGCAGTGAGGGTGCTGCAAATGTGGCTGCTCCGAACGGAGCTGGTGAGTGTGGTCCCATGGGAGATGACCTCGACCACGCAGGGGGCTGTAGTTGCTGACTGAGCTGAGGGCGGTGAACCTGTTGCAGCTGATAAGACTGCTGCTGTGCAGGAGGAGTCATGATGCGCTGCAGCTGTGGGCATGCCCGCCAGTAGTGTCCGGCCTGCCCGCAGTAATTGCAAGTGCGTTCTCCTGC
This sequence comes from Penium margaritaceum, assembly GCA_023375785.1. NCBI lineage: Eukaryota > Viridiplantae > Streptophyta > Zygnematophyceae > Desmidiales > Peniaceae > Penium > Penium margaritaceum. The sequence goes on along the minus strand of SZWC01002097.1, from coordinate 177,542 downwards.
ACCCCGACCGCGACCGCGCCCTCCGCTTGACTGTCCTCCTCTCCCCCCTCCACCTCGTCTACCTCCTGCACCCGAGCCTGGAGATGGGCCTGACGCTGCATGGTGAACAAAGGCGCTGGCGGTAGGGGTCTCGGCGTCGCGTGCTTCCCCACGCAGAATGTCTTCGTAGTGACGTAATTCCTCAAAAACCTCTGCTAGATCCGTGGCCTCGATATCGGTGACACGTAACTTCCTCAACAATGCCCGTCGGAACTCCTTGTATGGTTCTCCCAGATGAAGCAAAACTGGGTCCAACCACTCCAGCACCGAGCAGGGTGCCCCAAGCCCCAGAATGCGGCGACGGTTATCCATTGCTGCGTCCCAATATTCTGCGATGGGCGCTCCTGGCTTGGGGTACAGCCTGCGCAGCTTGTCACGAAGTGTAATGACCAGGGCCATACCCCGTTCCTCCTGCCGGGTGGAGAGGTGCTGCCACGCCTCATAGGGTCGAGGGGCTCCGCTACGTGGATTTGCGGGATCCTCGCCCTTTCCTCCAAACCGGAGGTGACGGATGGCGTAGGCTTGATCATCGGGCAACGCCCGCGTGAGGGCATTGAACGCACGCAGAAGCACTCGCTCATCTGCATCCTCCACCGCTGGTGCTAAGTAAACTTCCTCAAAGCCGTGCTCAGCGGCCCACGCAAGGAAAATGTCCTTCCATGCGAGGAAATCTCGCGTGCCGAGAAAAGGAGGAGAGAGGTCCTTTTGCGTCATGACCTTAGACAGCTCCTCCCAGGTTACTGTCGTGGCGGGTTGGTTAGAGGGCTGGCTGCCGTTGGAGTTAGAGCCGCCCCCTTGGTTTGAGGAGCCCGCATTGCTCATGGCTTCCGTCTGCACCCTCCTCCCCTTGGCGTAGGGGTTGAGCTGCTGCTGCTGCTATAGGGCGAGAGACGCACTGAGGCGGGAGATTCCTGCCTACTGCAGGTGCGGCTCAAACCAGAGTGGTGAGTGGCACGGATGATCCGTCACAAGCGAATCGTCGACGGACCCCCCCCACGCTGCCGAAACAATTTCGGCAGCGTTTCCCCCGCCCCAGTGGGCGTGGGAAATATGAGAAGGCCGTGGGAACACCTGTAGGTACCTGATCCAACCCCACCCAACCCAGGAATGGAGGGGAGCCCAACCAGCAAGGAGAGGGGAAGACCAAAGAGCCCTGATGGCAGAGTGCCGTCACTCGCTGCTGCTGCTACGCAGCTGCTGCTGTGGCTGCTTCGTTGGCAGCCCCAGTCGCGGTTGTTGCACGAGACGTGGCAACTTCGCGGGCAACGCCCCCACGACGATGCGATCGGCGCTTCTATGGCTCCTCCCTGACTGCGCAGGGTTTGGCGAGCCCTGCGCGACCTGCTTCGACGGTCCAGGCCTGCTGCAGCGGCGGCAAACGGCGCCGTTGCCATTCAGGACCGTTTGAGGGCCGTCCGTCGATTTCACAGATCCCGCACTCTAGTGTTCACCACACCCAGCGTTCTGTACTCTGATACCATAAAGGGAACGAAACAAATCTATTGCAACTTGTTTCGTGCAAAACGGTGCTGATTTGAGTGAGTTATGGTTGGGTGAGGGGCGGCCATGGATCCGTCGTAAAAAAAAAGTACAAGTGTTGAGCGTGAGCATTAAAGAGCTCTAGGGGGTGGGACTCGCTACTCGAGCCCACCCATCGGCCGGCGAGCGAAGCTCGCCGGCGCTCAATTCCCAGGTGCGCAGATATTCCGCGCACGACCCTAAATCCGGCTCTAGGCCGGTTCCATGTTTGCGCACAACCTACGTCAGTCAGAAATACCCAGCCTTGACTTCGAGGTCACATCTAGGTCTGCGAACTCAAGCATCAAGCATGCAGGATCAAATAAAAGACAGGACCACACTAGGTCCCCTATGACTAATCTAGCAGTAGTCTTGGCTGAAGGGCTGGAGCTGGGGCATTGCTGCCGAGAGGGAAACGAGCACAGGAGGGGAAGAGAAGTGGATGTCTGGTGTGCTCAGTGCTGACGCACGCGCTCACTGTGCGTCACCTCCGCTCTCAGAGTCAGCAAGCCCTGCACACTCATGGCCACCGCAGAGTCGTACATATATACNAAAAAAAGTACAAGTGTTGAGCGTGAGCATTGAAGAGCTCTAGGGGGTGGGACTCGCTACTCGAGCCCACCCATCGGCCGGCGAGCGAAGCTCGCCGGCGCTCAATTCCCAGGTGCGCGGAAATTCCGCGCACGACCCTAAATCCGGCTCTAGGCCGGTTCCATGTTTGCGCACAACCTACGTCAGTCAGAAATACCCAGCCTTGACTTCGAGGTCACATCTAGGTCTGCGAACTCAAGCATCAAGCATGCAGGATCAAATAAAAGACAGGACCACACTAGGTCCCCTATGACTAATCTAGCAGTAGTCTTGGCTGAAGGGCTGGAGCTGGGGCATTGCTGCCGAGAGGGAAACGAGCACAGGAGGGGAAGAGAAGTGGATGTCTGGTGTGCTCAGTGCTGACGCACGCGCTCACTGTGCGTCACCTCCGCTCTCAGAGTCAGCAAGCCCTGCACACTCATGGCCACCGCAGAGTCGTACATATATACGGGGAGGATTAACAGGGTCCGGCCGTGGTGGTGGCCGTGGGGGCAAAGGCTGTGGGGGTGGACGCGGTGGCAAGAACTCAGTCCCCATTGCTGCTGAGGTCACCTGTTGGAACTGTGGCGCCTCTAGCCACTCTGCACCAAAATGTCCTCTCCCTCGTGACGATGCCAGCCTGGCCTCCTCCATGCGTGCCCAGTGGGCCTGCACCGGTGTTGCCGCCTCCTCTGCCGCTGCTACCGTGACAGTCGCATCGTAATCATCGTCATCCTCTCCCTCAGCACTTTCCACCACGCTTGCCCCCCTTCAACCGACACCTCCAGCTCCCAGCCCCTGGGGCTGGATTCCTCCTCCATTTGGCCCTCCATCCTCTCACTGCCATGTGCCACACTGGGATCGTGACAATGGGAAATTCTCTGACCGCTCCTCCGACCGTTCCTCGGAGCGCTCCTCTGATCGCCGTGACAAGGAGCGTACCCTTGAGCGTCGGCTGGCGGAGCTCCTTCACCTTCGCTCTCAGGGAGGTGAGAGTGTGAGTGGCCAGTCATGTTCTTCTGTTTGTGAGTCTGAGGTCACTCTTTGCGGTGCCTCCTCTGGTTGTGTTTAGGGTGACTTGCGTGATGATTGTGCGTGGATTGGCAGTCGCACACGTTTCCCACTTGTCTTGGTTGTACGTCCTCTCCATCTGCCCGTGGCACTGTCGCTGTCTGTCTTGTTCTCCTCTCCACTCATGCCTTGCCTTGCCTTTGGATCATTGACTCCGGGGCCACGCATCACATGACCTCCTGTTGTTCCTCTTTTGTGTCCCTTGGCCCCGTTCAGTCTGTTCGCTTCGTTCGCACAGGCTCCAGCCAACTACTTCCTGTTCAAGGTGTTGGTGTTGTCCGCTTTGTTGGTCCTGGTGGCACTGTCTACCTTCCTGACGTGTTGTACGTGCCTCATCTTGAGGTCAACCTTCTCTCTGTGACCACCCTTGACGACCAGGGCATGGACTTCTCCTCTAGCCGTGGCCTTGCCTCTATATCTCTACGCTCATCTGGCCGTGTTGTTCTTTGTGGTGTGTAGTGTGATCGCATGTTCCGTGTTCCGCTCACGTTGCCCTCGTCTTCCGCTGCTTCTGCTCTTGTTCACGTCGCTCCGTCCCTGTCTCTTGAACATGCCGACCTCCTGCATTGCCGTCTCTGTCACATTCACACTGCTGCCATCCAGCGCCTTCTTTGCCTTCTGCCCGCCCTTGGCCTTGACCCTGCCACATTTGCTCCACCCTGCACGACCACCTGTCTTGATTGTGCCAATGGGAAAATGCACCGTTCCCCTTTCTCCACCTCTGAGTCCACTACCGCTCACCCTCTTGATCTGGTGCACATTGATGTCATGGATCCATTGCCCCATGACTTCCTTGGCGGCCTTGGCCGTTATGTCCTGTGCTTGACTGACGACTTCTCTCACTATCGTTGGGTCTTTGCCCTTTGCCACAAAAGTGAAGACACTGATGTCCTTAAGTCCTAGCTCCCACAGGTCAAGCGTGCCTGTCTTTGGCCCTTGCGTTTGTTTCACAGCGACCGTGGTGGTGAGTTCTTTGGTCCTACTTCAAGTTTCCTTGAATTGCGTGGTGTCCAGGTCGAATCCTCTGCTCCCTACACCCCCCCAGAAAAATGGTGTCTATGAGCGTTGGAACCACACCCTCGCTGATGGTGTTCGCTCTCTCCTCTCTGCCTTCGGGGAATCCCCTCTCTTTGCCTTTGAGGCCATGTCCTACATGACTTGGGTCTGGAACCGTGTTTCTCATGGCCCCCTTCCCCACTCTGTCACCCCCTTCGAACGCTGGACTGGTCAACGTGCTGACCTCCACCTTGCCCGCATCTGGGGGTGTCTTGCCTTTGTGTGGGTCCCCTTGGACCAATGCCATGGTAAGCTGTCTCCTTGTGGTCGGCTCTGCCTCTTTCTGGGCATCTCTCCATTCTCCAAAGTGTGGCACTTCTGGGACCCCTCCTGGTGCCGTGTCATTGAGTCTCATGATGCTCTCTTCTTTGAACACCTGTTTGAACATGATTCTCCCCACTTTGGTGGGTCCCTCTCTCCGTCCTCTCGGGGTGGGAGTGGTCCTCTGCCCTCTGGGCCTCCTGTTCTCCCCTCTGTGCATCCCTCGCCACCCTCTGTTACCTCATCGACAGAGCGGAGTTTTCCATCTCTGTCCTTTTCTCCCTCTGCGTCCTCTGCTCCTCTGACCTCGCCTTCTCCCTGCCAGTCTCCCGCCTCTCCTGGTGCTGTCTCTCTTGAGCCCTCTGTCTTTCTTGCACCCTCTGTCCCCTCCTCTGTTCCTCCAACTGGCGCCATGTCCGCACCACCATTTCTCTCCCAGCCATCTGACCCTTTGGCCTCACCACCTCCATTTGTACAGTAGCACTCTGCTGCTCCTTCCTCCTCCGTGCATGTGCCATCCATCCAACCGATATCACACTACACTCATGGTGGGTGCCTCCGGGCACTCCCCTCTCAGTGTCGACCCGTGGTCTCTGGTGACCCTGGTCTCCGTGCCCTCAGCCTTGCTACCTCTGCTCTGTCCACTGCAACGTCTGTCATGCACCCCAGCACTGCACTTGGCTACTCGCTTGTCGAGGAGGAGTTCCACTCAGCTCTATCCTCATATGTAGCTGGGTATGTTGCATCGTACTTTGCTACCGTTGGGCTCTCCCCGCTGCCCCCCAAGCCCCTGACTGTGCATGCAACACACACAACCTCAGATTCCTCGTTGTGGGAGCAGGTCATGAAGGCCAAGCTTGATGCACTGTCTGAGCATGGTGTGTACGAGCTTGTCGACCTCCCACCAGGCCACAAGGCAGTTGCTGCCGAATGGGTATACCGTCGCAAGCCGAGTCCTGACAGCACAACTGAACGGTACAAGGCTCGCCTCACTGTGAAGTGATTTTGTCAGATCCCTGGTGTTGACTTTGACAAAACATTCACCCCGGTTGGTTGCTACACCATAGCCAGGGCTGTCCTGAGTCTAGTCGCTCAGCATGACTGGGAGCTTGAGCAGATGGATGTCAACAATGCCTTCCTCCACAGTAGGTTGGACGAGGAGATGTACATGGTGCAGCCACCCGGCTTCTCAGATGGAACAAACCGGGTATGGTGCTTGCGCAAGGCCCTCTATGGCCTGAAATAGTCCCCACGTTGTTGGAACCAAGAGATCACATCGACCCTTGAAAAGGGGGGGTACAAAAGGAGCATTGTGGACCCCGCGTTGTTCCTCAGTGCCCCCACCAAGCCACTTGTTGCCATTCTTTTCTACCTGGATGACCTCCTAATTGCTTCTCTTGACGTCGCATCTGTCATGGCGGCCAAGGCCCTGCTCCAGGCGGCATACAAGATGAAGGATCTTGGCCCGGCTTGTGTCTTTCTTGGCATGGAGCTAGAACGTGACCGTGGGTGTCACACTTTGCACGTCCATCAGGCTGCGTATGTACACAGCCTGGGGGAGCGATTTGCCCCGCTCCTCACATCAGTCCCCACGGCGTCCACTCCCATGACACCCGCTGGTCAGTCCTTATTGAAGTCTCGGGAGGTGTCCACACTGGGGGAGATAGTTGATGTGACCGACTACCTCCGTGTCATTGGCTCCTTGATGTACCTTGCCACGACCACCCGCGCTGATGTGGCATTTGCTATGAACTTCCTATCCCAGTTCTCCCAATGTCCCTGTGAGCGTTGTCTTAAGGCAACATTACGGGTAGTGCGTTACGCCCTCTCCATCCCTCGCAGTGGATTGTAATTTTGTGCGCAACCCTCAGTTGTGGTGGAGGGCTTCACAAACAGTGACTGGGCGCATGAATCTGATGCCCGCAGTCGAACGGGATATATCTTTCTGGTCGATGGCACTGTAGTCTCCTGGAAAAGTGGCAAACAAGGGTGTGTTGCTCGCAGCACTGCCGAGGTTGAGTATGTTGCTCTTGGTGCAGGCATGTGTGAGGCTGTCTGGCTCTGTCGTTTGTTGGAACAACTACGTGTACCCATCCATTGCATCACTCTGTGCTGCGACAATCAAAGCACAAAGGCTATTGTTGAAAACAACGGCATGCATTATTCACGCACCGAGCACATCAATGTGGAGCACCAATTATGTTCGTGAGTGCATTGCCGTTGGCATCGTCCAGGTTGCTTGGGTGGACACACAGTCTCAGAGAGCTCACTTCCTCACCAAGGCACTAAGTTATAATGTCTTCAAAAGTGCTGTTCACTCTGTTGGTCTCATCTGTCCACATGACCCAGGTTGATTGGTTACAGTACATCTCTATCACCTCTCGTGATCCCCTCTTGTTGTCCTCTCATATGTTTGGGTTGGTTGCCTGCGGGTCATGGGGGAGTGTTGAAGTTCGCTGACCACTCACAACTCTATGCCCTCTTGCCTCCCACAATTTGCAAACACATGTACAGATTAAGTGACAATGGCCCTACTTGGGGAAGCGTCAGTCGTGTTCGCTCTAGCTGGAGCCATTGATGCCCTCAAGCTGCTGCTTGTCCCAGGAATGCCTTGTGGCACACACATGGCCGTTGCATGACTCTCTATGTTTCTTTATGATTCTGTGATGCGGTAGATGCTAGGGCTCGTTCATTCTCACTGCCGTGCCCTGCATCATGTTCTCTTGCCTTGCATGTGCTAGGGGAGCTGCATATTTCCCGGGTGCTAATCCTTAGGGGGCCACCGTGCCGGTCTTGGCCGTGCATCGGTGAGCAGCCACCCTCGGTTACTCCGAGTAGTCGGGCTCAACCCCCGGGTGGTGGCACTCGCTCACCTGAGCTTGATGCTCGTGGTGGGTGTGTGCTCACCGGCACTAACTTCGCTCGCTCCCCTCACACTAATTGTCTTGGTTAAGTGCACCATTCTAATGCAAGTTACCTCATCTATGGCGTGTCTTATGCTACACTGGTCGTCACACTCACCCACCCCACATGGGTTAACCAAGTAATTTCATAGCAACTACACAACGGGTGACGCACTCGACAGTGTCAGCTTGTCCTAAAACAAGCCCAAATCCACTGTTTTGGCCAGGGCTGATGTCAGTGTTACCGGTACCGTAGTATACCGTGTTTTTGTACCGCAGTATTACAGTACCGTGGTGCGGTGTTTTTTTTTACGGTACCTGTACGGTATCGGTACTGACCTTGCACGGTACCCCTCTTCCGTACCGCGATACCATACCATGGAATGTCGGTTTTTTTGCATCTCTCATTGTGCTCTGTTGTGTCCTCCCGGCTTGTGTACATCAGCGTGCAGATGACTGACGGTGAGACTCGACGCTGCTAGAGTGTCTTCCGGTGGAGCCGATGCACGCTGAGGCCTACACTCAGTTTGCTGGAGTCTCCTCCATGCGGCAACGTGCTCAGCTCCATCGGCAGACCTCCTCGGCGGTTGGGCCCCCGGTGGTCACTGTCATCGCAGATGCTGTCTGCATGCGTCCAGTGCTGGATCTGACTGTACTATTGCGTGTGTAGCGTCATGCTCTGCCTAGGGTCCATGTCTCATGTTGCGTGGCACTGTTTGGCATCATGGACCATCGTAGGCACTACCTGGGTTCGGGCAGCCATAACTCTTCGCTGCTATCTTTCTAGCTGTTTCTGACTGCACGATTACATATGCAACATCGGTATTATGCTATGGTCCAGTTTTCAGGCAAAACGGACAACGCCCGAGCTTTGGGCTGTTGTCCGTCTGGCAGGGCTCACCGAAAAACCATGCCTGCCTGAAAATAGCGGCTAATTCCCCAAACGCCCCCATTTTTGGCTGAACATGTCTGAGACGTCCCCATTATGAGAAGAAATGGCTATGTCACCCCCATTAAAACACGTCTGGCTAGGTCGTCCCCATTTTTTGTTAGTTTCCCAACTTGCCCCCCATTTTGAGAATTATGGCTACGTCATCCCCATTAATGGGGGCGAGCTAGCTAGAAGTTTCTGAAATTGGGGGCAATACGTCCATAATATTTTATCCTTCCTGGGCTTCCTAGCCATAATTCCCCGCAGCACCAAAGTGGGGGCGATTTGGCCATAACATTCCGGAATGGGGACGACCTGGCCATTGTTCTCAGAATGGGGGCGTCTCAGACATGGTGGAGCGAGAATGGGGGCGACTTACAAAGTCGCCCAGAATATAGGTCTAGGTTGATTTTCTGATTGGCTGGTTAGCCGAGTAACAAGCTTTAGAGAGCTGGGGGGGAGCTAAAACTTGGAGGGGTCTCCCATTGTTGTTCATTCTTCATTCCTAATCAGCCACTTTGAGTTTTCAAGTGCCTTTTGGCGTTGTCACAGGGGCACGCATTTCTGAGTAACAAACCAAGAGCATCTAGACTTAGATTGTAGAGCGACAGAGTGAGGGGGCAGCAGATTAAGCAACGAGCGTGGAAGCCCGCATGCTGCATCAACAACGCTGCTGCTCCAACCTGCTACCTAGCATTTCCAGCTTCGTACCAAAGCCAGAGCGTAGCAACAGCAACAGAAGACTGGCGTACAGGTGCCAAACTAAGCCGGCGGACCCCACACACGCCAGTGGAAGGGAAATGCCGGTGGATTTTTTCCGGTAGCATTGATCCGCTTGGTGGCGGCGTCAGATTTTTTCCAACAACCACCCGGCCAAGGGAAATACTGCGGATTTTTTCCGGCAGCATTGACCCAACGCGTGATGCAAGTAGGTGAGCGGCCAGCGACGTCACGCATCGCGACGAAGAGGCACGCGACAATGTCACCCAGATGTAGTGACTAGCATTTGTAGCCCGTAGCAGCAGTAGCAATGAGCAGTGGCAGCAGCGGCCAGCAGCAGCTGCGCACAGGAGTAGCAGCAGCTCACAACAGTAGCCGCACGCAGCAGCAGTAGCCAATAGCAGCAGCTCGCAGCAGCAGTAGTGGCAGCGAGCGACAGCTGTAGTAGTGAGGAGCAACAGTAGCAGGCTGTAGTGGCAGCAGTAGCGAGCAGAAGCAGCAGCCGGCTGCAGCAACAACAGCAGCAAGCAGCAACCGGCAGCAGCAACATTCAGTATCAGCTAGCAGCAGCAACCGCTGCAGCAGCTCGCAGCCCGCTGCTTGCCGCGAGCAGCGAGCTGAAAGCACCAAGCTTGCTGCTCGCTGCGAGCGGCGATCTGAAATCGGTGAACAGTGAGCTCGCTACTCGCAGCTTGCGGCTCACGAGTAGGGAGCTCACTATGACCAACGAAAAGAAAAAAAGCAAGTCCCTCACCCCACCAGAAGCTATGCAGTGGCTGCAGCCACTGCCATAACCGTTGCCGCAACCATAACAGCCGCAGCAGCACACACTAGCTTAGCACTTGCACCAATAGTAACAGGAGCTATTGCTACAACGACAACTGTACTAGTAGTAGCAGCCACGGCATCCGCAGCAGTAGCACCTGCAGTAATAGGAGCAACCGTTACTGCACCAACAACTGTAGCAGCAGTAGTAGCAGCAGCCATAGCAGTTGTTGCAACAGCAGACCAGTAGCACCAGCAGTAGCAACTACAGCAGCAATGACTGTAATAGTAATAGCAGCTGCCCTGTAGCTGCCACAGCAGGTACCCTAGCACCAGCCGTTGCTGACGTCAGCATTCATTAGCTACCGTCATTGCTGACGTCATTTTTAACGTCATACACAAAAAGGGGAGAAAAACAGGGGGAGATGCTCTATAGCACCCACCCTGTTAAAACGCAGCAGAAGTTGCTGACGTCAGCCATCCTACGCTGATGTCACTACTGACATTAGTAACAAAGAAAAAATAAGGGGGAGCACCACAACCCACCATAGCTAACAGCCCCAGTGGGGAGGGGTCCTCCTCCATTGGGGGGAACCCAGCCCCCCTTTCTTGCACCAGCTGCAGCAGTTGTGGCAACAACAGTAGTAGCAACAGCAACAGCAACAGCAGGAACAGGAGCAGTAGCAGTAGCAACTTCAACGACAGCAGCAGCAGCAGTAGCAGCAATAGGAGGAGTAGGAGCAAGAGTAGCAGTCTACAGGCTTTGTCGCCGGTGCCTCTGACCCCCTGGTCGATATTCAACATTAGCTTGTTGCACTGATGTAGCAACTTGCATCACTTCAGCCGTTCACATCACAGACTCACACCTGTCCCCTGCCGCCTTTCCTTCCCCCTGGGCATGCCCGTCCTGCTCTGTCTGCTGCCACGCATTACTTGGTGCAGCAGCAGAATCAGCGCCAGCGGCATACATTGACTTTGGTCCTTGGCCCCACTGTGGATGCCAGCTGCACACCAAAGGACTTTGACACCTCGCCCCCGCAGCTTCAGGCTAGCGAGCAATTCCGGAGCTGGGAACACAATTTCCGCATCTGGGCACAGGTTGAGGGGTTGTGGGCGTACTACACCCTTCCGTACAACTCCACCTTGGCCGACCAGCTGTATGACGCTGGTCGCGCCGTACGTGCCCTCGTCTGAGTTGCTCCTCCGGCTTCAAGCCTGGCCCTAGAGCCCTTCCTCGGCAACTTCACTGCCGGCGGGAACCCGGGTCGTGCGGCCACATGGCAAGTCCTCACCTGTCCCCATCGCCTATCCAGCAAGGCTGAGTCCAGCCGCCTGCTGTGGGAGTTCAACTCCTTGCACATGGGGAAGACCGAGACGGGTTACCTCCTACAGGCAGCGGGCTGAGGACATCCTCCATCGCCTATGGCACCTCTGCTCCACCCCCTGTGGCCGCGCTCCTCACCATCAAGTGCGGTACCAATGCCACGTATGCCGACATCTTCATCCACTACGGCGGCCCAGGGCACCTCATGCCTTGGGCATACGATCTCTTTCTCAGGATTGAGGAAGCTCATATGGAGTCCCGCATCTAGCACAAAGAAGCCCTCACCTCCCTTGCAGTTGCCTACGTGGCCATCGTTTCCCTCGCAGCAAATGCATCTACCAGTTCCTCATTGTTAGCAAAGAAGAAGCGCAAGGGCAAGAAGTGCAAGGGCCCTCAGCAACAGTAAAAACAGCAGCTGACTGGGTCTAGTGGTGGTGGCTTGGTCTGCCACAACTATGGCCAGCCAGGATACGGGTGGTCCACTTGCCTGTTATCGATGGATGAGGCGCGCGTCATTGCCACCATGAATTGCCAGCGTGAGCGCCGTCTCACCTTTGCTCTCGTCGCTGTCGTTGGCCTTGACGCCCCCATCCCGTCTAACAACACCACTCCTCCGATAGCCCCGCTGGTCCCTCCGTTGCCAGCTCCATAGTAGCATCATCTCCAGCCATCACCGCCTTCGTTTCCATCTCTGTTGCAGTCCTTGTTTTATCCGAGCTCCGGTGCAGTCACTACGTACTCCGTCTACACTCCTAGACTGTCCACCCACGAGCGTCAGTTAGAGCAGTTCATCACGCTCTAGCTCGGCCTGCCTCACCCTCCCCCGAGGGAAGTGCGAGTTGCGTTACCTCCTTCTCGTCTGCCCTGCTTTGCATGACTGAGACTAAGTTGCGGTCATGTCCTACTTCCTCATTTGCCTCTTCGTCTCTCGTGCCCCTTATCCCTTTCTATGACGACGTCACATGGCTTGATGATTGGCAGTCCCAGTTTGTGCCACCATCCACCGCATTCGCGTCCCTTGCTTGTTGCCATGTGAGTGTTAGTGATTTGGCGACTCCGGTCCAGGGCACTGCCGAGACCTGGATCATCGACTTCGGGGCCACGCATCACATGACCGCCTCTTGCAAGGCCTTCAGTGTACTTAGTCCTGTTGGCGATGTGTCTGGTGTCTAGACAGGCTCCGGATAGGTGTTACCTGTCCGCGAGATTGGCGTTGTTCGTTCCCGTGGTCCTGCCGGTGATGTTTCTGTGACCGAGGTCCTCTTCGTCCCAGGTCTTGAGCTCAACCTTCTGTCCGTCACTGCCCTTGACTGCATGAGCATGGCCGTTATGCACTCGGATGGCGTTGGCAATGTGTCATTACGTCTGTCCGGTCTTGTCGTTCTGCAGGCCACCGGCTCATGGAAACCTGTGGCACCTGGGCCATGTCTTTGTCAGCAGCACGCTGTCCCCGCAACACACTCGTCTCTTGCTCCGCCGCCTTTGCCACGTGCACTCTGCTGCGGTCGACACCATGGTGCGCACCCAGCCGGCCAAGGGCCTAGACCAGGACTCCTTCCCATGGCCGTACCCCACAGAGTGCGTTGATTGTGCTCAGGACAAGATGGACTGCTCCACCTCCCCGTAGTCATTCTCTCGTGCATCTGCCCCTCTGGACCTTGTCCATTCTGATGTCATGGGTCCTCTCCCTACTGAGTCTGTCGGGGAGCATGGCCGCTATGTCCTCACCCTCACTGACGACTACTCTCGCTACTGTTGGGACTTCTGCCTTTGGCAGAAGAGCGATGTCGCTTCGACCATTTGGGACTGGCTTGTCCATGCCTAGCGCGAGTCTGGTCGGCCTCTCCGCCACTTTCGCTCGGATCGCGGTGGCGAGTACTCGGGAGAGACCAAAACTTTTCTCGCCTCTTGCGGTATTCACCACGAGACGTCAGCACCTTACACACTGGCCCAGAACGACATCTCGGAGCGGTGGAGCTGCACCATGGCTGACATCGTCTGCACCATGCAAGTCGAGTTCGGCCTCTCCGATGGCTTCTACTTCGAGGCCATGGCCAACATGACGTGGGTTGGGAATCGGATTCTTCACGGACCCCTTCCCTGCAAGTCTACACCGTACCAACACTAGTGCGGTCAGCGTGCTGCCCCGCTCGTGTCTGGGGCTGCCTAGCCATTGTGTGGCTGTCCACCTTGCAGTAGGGAGGCAAGATCGCCCTTTGTGGGCGTCCTTGCACTTTCCTCGGTGTCTCCCGTCCATCCAAGGTGAGGCACTTTTAGGATCCCTCTCGGCACTGCATTGTCAAGATCCGCGACGCCCTCTTCTTTGTGGAGCCTTTTCCTTGTGGCCTCGTCCGCTCCGGCTCGTCGGTGTCCCTCCCGTCGCGGGGGTGAGTGGTGAGTCCGTTCCCCGTCCTGCTACTTCTGGGCAGCATATCACATGGTCCTTCCGAGTCGGTAGCCCCAGTCGTGTCTGCAGGCCCCTTTAGGCTGGTAGCTCCAGTCACGTCTGTTGGCTCCTCTCGACCGGCAACCGAGTTGCATCCGCTGGCCCCTTTGGGCCGGCAGTCCCAGTCGCGTCCGCTGGCTCCCCCGGCCCGGGAGCCCTAGTCACGTCCGCTGACCCTTCTGGGCCAGCAGCTCCAGTCGCGTCCGCTTACCCCTTCAGGGCGGCAACCCCAGTTGCATCTGCTGGCTCCTCCATGCTGGTAGCCCCAAGTGCGCCCGTTGGCCCCTTTGGGCCAACAGCTCCTGTCAAGTCCGCTGGTTCCTCCACGCCGGTAGCCCCGTCCGCATCTGCTGGTCATTGTGGGTCAGCAGACCCGTCCGCATCCGCTAGTCCCTTTGCACGAGCAGTTCCGTTTACCTCCACCAACACTCGGTGCCATCTACTGCCCTACCGCGCTACACACTTGGCCCAGGCGGTAGCCTCCGACCCAGGTCGTCCGTGAGCGTGCAGACCACCACACCACGTACTGTGGCGCCTTCGCCCCCCGTTGCCCCACGTGTCTCTTCCACTCCTACGATAGTGAGTGGGGACCTTGGCACCAAGGCCCTCGGCCTAACCACTTATGCCATGATTGCAGACCTCCACCCGGGCTCCGCACTGGGAAACGCCATGCTCCATCAGGAGCATCCGCATGCTGTCACGGCTACACTCACACGTGTCCCACCTAGAGCTGGTGATGCACACGCCCTTACAATCCCTTCCACGGCATGCCCGGAGGACCCAGCCACCCTACACAAGGATCGATCCTCCCCCGAGGCCGCACATTGGGATGGTGCCTGCGCTGATGAGCTCACTACTATCTAGCAATACCACGTGTATGATCTCGCTGATCTCCCTCCATGTCAGAAGGCCATCTGTGCCAAGTGGGTCTTTCGGTGCAAGTGGAAGCCGGATGGGTCCTTGGACAAGTACAAGGCCCGCCTCATAGCCAAGGGGTTTGCTCAGGTCCCTGGGGTTGATTAAGACCAGATCTTTGCCCTAGTTGGTCGATTCTCCACTAGCCGGGTGCTTTTCAGCCTGATTTCCCAACACGGGTGGGAGCTGGATCAGATGGACATGAGCAACGCTCTCCTCCATGGCTCATTGGACGGTGAGGAACTTTAGATGGTGAAGCCCCCAGGCTTTGACGACGGCACTGGGAAGGTCTAGCGGTTGTGAAAGGCCCTCTATGGCTTGAAGCAGTTGCCTTGGTGCTGGAACCGGGAGATTAGTCACACGCTCCTCCGCGACGGCCTCCTCTGCAAGACTGCTGACCTTGCATTGTTCATCACCCCACGAGGCCAGACCTTCGCTGCTATCCTGGTGTACGTCGACAATGTCCTCATTGCATTGCCACACGTGGGTGCCATCCAGCGCGTGAAGGACGTGCTGCACACCGCCTACCAGATGAAGGATCTTGGGTCTGCCCGAGTCTTCCTGGGCATGGAGCTTGAGCATGATCATTCCCAGGGCATCCAGTACGTCCATAGTCGCCTATGTACAGACCGTGTCCACTCATTTCACCGAGGACTTGCCCCTCATGCCGAGTGCATACTCATCCATGTCACCCAATGGCCAGGCAAAGGTGAAGAACTCTGACCCATCCGTTGTGGAGGAGCCAGTTGACGTGACCTCGTATCTGCGAGTCATCGGGTCACTGATGTTCCTGGCGACGATGACACGCCCACATATAGCGTTTGCCGTCAACCTCTTGGCTGAGTTCTCTCAAGAGCTGCGTCACCTCCACTTCAAGGCCACGATCCGAGTACTACACTATGTCATCTTGACTTTGCACTGAGGTATCATGTTCTGGTGACATCCGTCTGTTGTCGCTGTAGGCTACACCGACAGTGACTGGGTCGGCAGTCCGGACGATAAGAGTCGCATAGGTTGGATCTTTCTGGTTGCCGGCACGGCTGTGTTGTGGCGTAGTGGCAAGCAGGGGTGCATTGAATGCAACACTACTAAGGCTGAGTACGTAGCCCTTGGTTTAGGCACATGTAAGAGCGTGTGGTTACGTTGCCTGTTGTGCGAGTTGTGTCAGTCCATCGCATCCATCACGCCGCATTGTGACAATGAGAGTGCCATGGCCATCACCGACAATGACGGTGTGTATCACACACGCACAAAATACATCAATGTTGAGTATCACTATGTGCATTTACTGTTGCATGACGGCATCGTCAGGATTGTGTGGGTTGAGACAGCTCAGCAGCTGGATGACTTCTTGACCAAGGCTATGAAGCGCAACTCGTTTACGAAGGCTGGGAGTTTAGTCAGCGTGGGTCCATGAGTTGCACTCTTTGGTCTCGCCTGCGTCTCTATTTGCCTTGGGGGAGTCTTTCTGTTGAATTTGTTGCTGCCTGCCCATGTGCACCGTGCCTGTGAGTCATGGGGGAGTGTTGATTTTTTCGCATCTCTCATTGTGCTCTGTTGTGTCCTCTTGGCTTGTGTACATCGGCATGCACATGACTGATGGCGAGACTTGACACTGATGGAGTGTCGTACGGTGGAGCCGACGCACGCTGAGGCCTAGACGCAGTTTGCTGGAGTCTCCTCCCTGTGGCAACATGCTCAGCTCCATCGGCAGGCGGCCGCCGGTCACTGCCACCTTAGATGCTGTCTGCATGCGTCCAGTGCTGGATCTGACTGTACTATTGCGTCTACACTGTCATGCTCTGCCTAGGGTCTATGTCTCATGTTGCATGACACTGTTTGACATCATGGACCATTGTAGGCACTGCCTGGGTTCGGGCAGCCATAACTCTTTGTTGCTGTTTTTCTAGCTGTTTCTGACGGCACGTCTGTGTTTGCAGTGTTGGTATTATGATATGGTCCAGTTTTCAGGCAAAACGGACGACGCCCGGGTTTTGGATTGTCGGCCGTCTAACAGGGCTCACCGAGAAAACCCTGCCTGCCATAAAACAAGTCAAGGTATATTTTCTGATTGGCTGGTTAGCTGAGTAACAAGCTCTACAGAGCTGGGGGGGAGCTAGAACTTGGAGGGGTCTCCCATTGTTGTTCATTCTTCATTCCTAATCAGTCACTTTCAGTTTTCAGCCGCTTTTTGGCACCAACACTGGCGCACACGTTTCTGAGTGACAAACCCAGAGCATCCAGACTCTAGAGCGGCAGACTGAGGGGATAGCAGACTAAGCAACAAGCGTGGAAGCCCTCACGCTGCATCAACAACGTTGCTACCCCAACCTTCTGCATAGCATTTCTAGCTTGGTACAGTAACACTGTAGTGAGAAAGTGAAAGATTTTTTTTTTGACAAGTAACGATAATGCGCTACAACTAAGTCAACGTGGTAGTGCAGATGAGTGTGCATTCGGGCGCTTGTGATGGACAAGAAATGATCGATTACATTTTTCCATACTTGAAAAACGGAAAAACAAAAATTTTGTAAGAAAAATTTGAACGACAAGCATTTAGATCGTGTGGTTTAAACATGACTGGTGTACATTTAATGCGACGATGGATGGCTGTCCATGTTTTCCCTGGTGAGAGAAGGAACGATGACCACCCCCCATACCCCCCCACCTTTCTGTGCCGCAAAAGCACCCCTTGCAACGAGTAAAGTTTTCATGTCGAGGGCTGGATTAATTTAGAAATTCACATTTCTCTCTTACAAGCCTTCACGAGTTGGAGATGGTTGTCTCAAGCTCCTTTGCAGGTTGTGATTGAAAAAACAGTTCGTCGGAAAAAAATATTTCAAGAAAAGCGCATACGCAGTCTTTTAGAACCCGTTTCTCGTTCCATAATAGAACTACTCCAAGAGAACATACCCTAAACAAAGTGGGAAGTGACGTGCAAATGTATGTGCAAAACGAGCTGCAATGTACAACTTCGCCCTCGACATTTGAATACAAAAATTCAAAATGTGAAGTCCCACGGACAGACCAAGGACATGGACGTTTGACCAAAATAAGACACTAAGAAATTACCAGGGCTTTTTGGACAAACAGGTCCAAAATTCCAAGGCTGAACTTTAGTCAAATTTAACTGGGACAGAATTACCATACACCCCTCGTTTCGGACAATAAACCCCATCCGCCCCTCCGTCGGAACGATGAGCCCCGTCCGCCCCTCCACCAAAACGATAAGTCCCATCTGCCCCTCCGCCAGAAGGATAAGTTCATCCGCCCCTCCGCCAGAATGATATGCCTCATTTGCCCCTCCGCCAGAACGATAAGCCCCATCTGCCCCTGCCCTAGAAGAATAAGCCCCATGTACCCCTTGAAATGTCGAACTCTTTATGTGATGGCATATTGTTCATTTTGTATTATAATGGGTGACCTGGTGATATTAATTCACTTTTGGAACGTTTTGAACTTGATTTCATGCATGCATACGTAATTCACGTTTGCTCGTTACACTGTACTGTGTGACAGCAACAATAGAATAACCTATGTACTGAATAATCGTCAGTTGAACGTACTTCTTCTGCGATTTTAGTTAGGGTATGTGATCCTCCCCAACATTGTTAGATTTCCATCGGGTTTATGAAATTCCAAAGACCAAATGTCTGCATGGCCGTCTTAACAACGTCAATGTTATCCTCGTCAACATCGAAACATCATCTGCTCTAGCTTGGGAGATGAGCTGGCAGGCGTGCATGCACTGGCATCCATACGTGTCGCCGAACCTAACACATTCCTGGCCTGCTGAGAAAGTGGTAAGTGGGCCAATTGGATTGTGCCGATGTACACTTGAAAGTTGTATGTCTTGCAACTGCAACGGCACCCTGAGAAGAGGGGCTGTTGCCATGTCGCTGTCACATCCTTGCAACCGCTGCTCACCATAGACATACAAAAGGGTACAATAAAGGATGGTATCAAATCCGTTCCACCGGACGACCAACATATGCGCAAAGATACAAGTCTGTGTGCTCAAAGAAACATATCGGCGGACATGTCCTTCATCCTATGTGTCAACCTATCCTCCGCTGGTCCAACTTGGGGACGCGATGTCTCGACAGGGTCCCGCTGAGCTCGATCCAGTCTCTTCCAGTCTCACATTGTCATTGTTTATGCCGTCATCGTGGCCTCCAACCATGCCGCTGTTGCAGGTACATCTCGCGTGAGCTCGGGATGGTGGACCAAGTCGTAGAGTACACCGGTAATCCTATTTTGGAGGGTAAATGGGATATATAGGTCGCCATTTGTGCACAAAATACCTACTATTTCGGATGGATTCCCAACTACACGCGTGGCATCTTGCCACGTGACCAAGTCGCAATGAGAATGATCCGTCCCCCGCTCAGGATACGCCATCACGGTGGTGCCCCGATGACCCACCTCTGAATGACACAACAGGCGCGTTTCACGATGTCACGTTTTGGTTGGAGAGGGATTGGAACGATGACGGGTAATCCCGGCAGTTGGAAGAGTGGGGCGCCCTCCCACAACCACCCCCCTGATGAACCACCCTGTGCTCCCAGGTCCCCCGATGTCTGGGAAGTCCGACCGGTTAGGTTTAGCATGGGGCGCCGTCGCATCCTGTCGCTTGCACACGACCACCTCGGTGATTCTTACCTTGTGTACCGGGTGTTCATTGTGTCTGCTGTGCTTGTGAACAAGACAACCGAGTGGTTGCAACTACACTTATGTAATCATGCTATTGATATGTTTTTCTTTCTTTCATGTTATGTGCTTCCATGGACAGGATATTCTGACAACGAACCATGTCATAGCCCAAAGAAGCTGAAAGACATGCCGAAGGAGTGGAAGGAGGGCATGTTTTTTGACAACATGGACGTGGCTCGTGCGTTTGTGGAGGATTACGACGAAGGCCAGTGAGCCTGCAAGAATCTACGTTACGTGTGCGAAAGCCAAGAACAAGGGGTGTGCTTGGCTCCTCTGGGCCCGTGTGACGAGCAAGTTTGGACACGTGACCGTGTCCCACTGCGCCGAGGGACACAAGTGTGTCCCTAGTATTGGCCGCGGCAATCCCGCTTGGCAGAAGGGGTGGGTGGCCCACAAAATCTCGGAGGCCCTGTAGAGTGACCAGACAACATCAACTGCAATCCTGCGGTAGGTTTTTTATGAAAGGACTGGCATGAATGTGTCAAACAACACGTTATTCCACACGAAGACACGGGCCCAAGCGAATTTGATGGACAAGAAGACCGACCCGTCAAGCCTGTTTCCCTTCTACGTCAAAGAGGTACGTACCGACATGTATTTTTTTCCCCTTTGTAGATTCGTTGTACCCCTTGCTATTCCTCTATTCATACGACCATGTCCACATGCTGCATGTAACTAAAACACGTAGACCCAAGCACACATGTTGTGGCGCACAAAGACAAGAACGGGGCCTTCCATTAGGCTTTCTTTGCTCCAGGATCCTCCAAGATCGGATTTCAACACAGTCGGCGGGTTGTGACCATGGATACAACTTTCTTGAAAAATGGTCACAAACACGTTCTGTTGCTTGCCCAGTTCTTTGCTGCCAATGACCATGCAGTTCCGATGGCATGGGCACTAACGCCGATGGAGGATGAGAAGGGGTGGAAGTTTTTTTTAGCACAGCTAGCGCTTGTCTATCCCACTGCTGCACAAGCCGGAACTTGCATCATCATGGACAGGGAGAAGGGTTTGGAGAAAGCAATGCAAAGGTACCTGATGGGGGCCACACACACCTTCTGTGCATGGCACATTCATGAGAACGTGCACACAAGTTATGGGACAAAGGCCGCCCACTGGGCATGGAAGTACGCACATGCCCTTAATGTGGAACAATGGGAGAAGGCCACCACCCACCTGCGTCGGCGTATGCATACCTCTTTGGACAGGAGGGAGAGGAAGGGGGTGTGGTGGGGGAATGCCTCTTGAGAAGTGGACACGCCTCCACTTGCCCTTTGGGCAGGGGAAGCCACACAACTTCCAATGCCTTGGAGAGCCGGAACATGCAAATCGCAGCACACCGGAAGCTCTATCCATACTACTGCTTTGTGAGAATCTACCCCTTTGTGCAGAGTCTGTTCAGCGCCCGTCATGCCCAGGCATGAAGTGTGAGGACCGCGTTGGCACCTGCACAGTCCGACCGACTCCTCCACTGCCTCATAGTGGCACATGAGTACGTCGTGACAAAGAAGGACCCCAACAGAGCAATGGTGGAGGGACCAGTAAACCATCTGCAACAGGTGGACTTGGTCGAGAAGTCCTATAGTTGTGGCAGGTCGAAGGAGTCCGGTCTGCCTTGTTAGCATGCGCACGCCTTTTTGCTGACCAAGCGCATCAACGCAGAGAACCTGGTTGACCCTGGTTTCACCCACATGGCGTCTCGTTGGGCATACAAATACCCCCTCCCCTCACCAGTCATGAAGAACATACAGCCAGTCAAATCCCCGTGGATGCAACCCGGACCTCGACATGGGAAGGGCCGCCCACGCAGCGCATGAAGGGATTGGGAGGCGTGGTGCAAGAAGAACTTCATTTGTCCACTATGTGGACAAAAGGGGCATACCAAGACCCGGTACAAAAACCCGCCTGCACCAAGCCCCGCATAGGCTACAGCACAGTATGATGGAGCTCTGGCTGCGGCTGCAGCCCAGGTTGCAGCCACCCTGGAGGAACGTGCTAATGCCTCCATGATTATGGATCCACCACTTGCAGAGTATGCTAGTGGTGACATGGAGTACAATCCTGAGGCTCCGTCTTGGGATGACCCAGATGATGAGGATGATGGTTTTGAAAGTGATGACTCTGGTGCATACTCCCCTCCTGTTGGTGATGATGGTGAGACAGTGACGTAGGATGAGCACGCCCATCAGTTGGATGAGGAGGAGAGGGAGTGGTAAGAGACACATGAAGAAGAGCCAGAGGAGGCAGAGTGAGGTGAGTCTGTGCATACATTGTATCGAAGGATTCTACCTCTCTTATTTCATTGCCTTTTCGTCCCTTGCCTTGCTCGACTAATGGATTGGTTTTGTTTGTTTTGTGTGGGATGGACTATGCTCGACATTGGATATTGAGGAGACCATTCGTTCCACCGGCTCAGACTTCACAAGAAAAGGGGGGTGGGTTCGGGTTAGACAGCGAGGTAGGGTTAGGCTGAATGGGACAAATGCATCGCATGTGGGGAGGGGGGGCAGTGGTGTGTTCATTTCAACAAGCAGACATGGCCGTGAATATTTGGACAGTGAGACGGACACATTCTACGACACTGAGTACTGTCAGCCATGGGAGCATATGTGTCCTGTGTGTGATATTGTCCATTTCCTCCGAGGGTTAAGTTGAGACCTGTTTGAGGAGATCACCTATCCCACCTTCACTATCTGTACTCATTAGTCATCCATGATTACTTCATCAATGTTTTCCAAAGTCTATCCTCTTGCAATTCCCTCTCATGTTATTGAATGATGTTGGAGAATTCCGTGCACATCGAAAAGGTTCATTGTTCAATCCAACATTGTGAGCAAGCAGGACAGACATGCAATGGGCAAGTCATCTTCTGTACCTGTCTCATAGATAACCTAACTTTGGATACAAAGAAGAATGAGCACAACCTTATGGATGTCTCAGATCTCACCACCTTAGTCCCTTAAGCATGTGAAAACATGAATTTCACATGCAGTCATTATCTTTGTCTTTGGTGCACATTACCCTATGAAGAGTGCTGTGTATACAAGGCTGCTCAATATGCGTCTGCAACAAGAATGCTGAGCATGTGTCAGAAGCAAGGCCTCTGCTTATGTAGTACACTTGAGTATGTGTCTCCTGTCACATACGTTGTAGGTAATGTTGGAGGACATGCCCTAAAAATATCCTCTTACGGAGGATACATTGGTCATCAATTCGTTTGTGAAAGCCACTATATGCAGGGCATTCACTTTATGTTCTGAAAAAATTCATAACAATAGGTAGGGTATTATGTTCATTTTCTTTGCAGGAAAAGTGAACCGACATGCCTGGCACATAGTATTCAATAACGCCGAGGACAAGGTAGCGATGGCCACATCCACGAAGTGTATAGAAATATGTCATACATCATCACAAGTGCGAAGATGGAATTGGCCACACCGACACCCATGGCTCCCCATTTGGTTGGCACTACAACGGTCGGCCATTGGGTGCCCGCATGCCCAACTGCCAACACATGGTGTATGGGTCAGCGGGTGTTCTTGGGGTGATGATGTCCCATGCGCGCTTTATCTTTGCCCACTCGGCCACCGCAGTTCCGTGGTCCATTGGAGGGGGGGGGGAGGGGGGGGGCAAGTCACGGTTCCCCAAGGACCGAGCACTGGCTGTGGACGACCAGTCCAGTGCTGCAATGGTGGCAGAGGACGCGTATGTGGAACATGGGACATGTTGAAAGAGGATTTTCTCAATGTACTCGTGAGTACGCGAGGGACGAGGAACTCGAATGCGGTAAAAACCATTGTATATGCAAAGCATACGTACCGCACATGATGACTATGCTATGTACCGCTTTGTGTATTTGAATCGCATCACTCGTCATATGCGGCCGACTACACATCCAAGTAGGGGGGTGCAGGTGTCTAGGGTACCATGTCAAGCCTCTGCGCAGACCAAGGTATTTACGTTTGGGAGCCAGTGTCTAGGGTAGGATTCCATTCCGATGGTCGGGTTGCGTCACATCATAACCTTTGGGTACATTAGGCTTACTTTTGGAGATTTTGGACGGCTTGATGTCGAATGCCAATCGAGGGGTACATGTGGCTTATTGTTCTGGGGCATCAACAAATGAGGCTCATCGTTCTGGCGGAGGGGTGGATGAGGCTTATCGTTCTGGCGGAGGGGCGGATGGGGCTTATCGTTCTAACGGAGGGGCGGATGGGGCTTATCATTCCAACAGAGGGGCGGATGGGGCTTATTGCTCTGACGGAGGGGTATATGAGGGTCAAGGATGACAAAACAGGGGGGGGGGATCGGCATTTTCACCGATTTAACTGTCCTTTTATTGAGCTCTAAAAGAATTCAAACACAAGAGACACTACGGCATTCAATATCGCAGTACTCAATACCGCGGTATTGAAGCCCTGGTTCTGGCCAAAACTCTGTGCACAGGTATTCAAGCGCAACATCGTCTAAACATAGAGATGCAAAATCTTGAGCTACACGCTACGACTGGTCACACGCACAGGTCTGGCATCGATCAGTGGACGGACAATGCAAAACATGCAAATTGGGCTCAGAAGCCAGTCCACTGAGAAAACTCTAGCGTCTACAGAAAAACTGTAGAGCATCCCAGCAAGCAGCCGAGACGTCGTGGTAGCTGTCTTGCAGCTGGTGGTGGATAGAGCCACCACCCGTTGGTGCTCCGACGCCTGCTGGGTCCGCATCAGGGATCTGCGGGAGCATGGACATGGCCGAGTGATCACAATAAGGTGTACAAACAGACGGGGAAGACTCACATCACAACACTCCCCCATGACGCGATGGTACGCATGGCAATACACGTGTAGAACTAACATAGGTGCCCAACAAGATGCTCAACAATCCATGCTCACACACCCCACTGTTGGTTTTCACACATCTCTCACTTGTTCTCTATTGTGTCCTCACGGCTTGTGTACATCAACATGCAGATGACTGACGGGGAGACACGATGCTACTGGAGTGTGGTCTGGTGGAGCCGATACACGCTGAGGCCTACACGCAGTTTGCTGGAGCCTCCTCCCTCCAATGTGCTCAGCTCCATCGCCAGACCTCCTCGGTAGTCCTGCCGTCGTCAGTCACTGTCGCTGCATATGCTATCTGCATGCGTCCAGCGCCGTGTCTGACTACACTGTTGCATTCGCAGTGCCATATCATGCCTAGGGTTCAAGTTTCTTGATTTTTGGGCACTGTTGGTACCGGGGAATAGCATAGACGCTGCCTGGGTTTAGGCAGCCATAACTCCTCACTGCTATTTTTCTAGCTGATTTTGACTGCATGACTGTGTTTGCATCGTCGGTATTATGGTATGGTCCAATCTTCAGGCAAAATGGACNNNNCTGTCGCTGCATATGCTATCTGCATGCGTCCAGCGCCGTGTCTGACTACACTGTTGCATTCGCAGTGCCATATCATGCCTAGGGTTCAAGTTTCTTGATTTTTGGGCACTGTTGGTACCGGGGAATAGCATAGACGCTGCCTGGGTTTAGGCAGCCATAACTCCTCACTGCTATTTTTCTAGCTGATTTTGACTGCATGACTGTGTTTGCATCGTCGGTATTATGGTATGGTCCAATCTTCAGGCAAAATGGACAACACCCGGGTTTTGGGCTGTCGGCCATCTTGCAGGGTTTTCTCACCAAGAAAACCCTGCCTGCCAGAAAACATGTCTATTTCCTGATTGGCTGGTTAGCTGAGTAACAAGCTCTATAGAGCTGGGGGGGAGATTGAACTTGGAGGGGTCTCCCATTGCAGTTCATTCTCAGTTGCTAATCAATCAGTTCCAGTTTTGAGCTATTGTCTGGCGCTAACTCTGGCGTGCTCGTTTTTGAGTAACAACACTAGAGCTCTCAGACTTAGACTCTTGTGCAGCATATTGAGGGGACAGACTAAGCAAAGAGCGTGGGCTCCCACATGCTGCATCAACAACGCTGCTGCCCCAACCCGCTACACTAGGTTTTCCAGCTTGGTATGAGAGCCAGAGCGCAGCAGAGGCAGCAGAACTGAGCAGCAACAAGGCGTACAGGTTCCAGTCAACACCGGGGGTTCCACATACGCGCCCGTGCTGGGAAAACTCTGCCGGAATTTTTGTGGTAGAGTTAGCCTCACTGGGTGGTGTCGTCAAAACGCTTTGTACGCGAAGAAAATGCTGCTGATTTTTTTTGGAAGCATTGACCACACGACGATGGTAGCGTTAACGGACCTCGTGGCCGGTGACGTGACGGGCGACGCTGTGACAGAACAGACGCACGTGGCAACGACACTCCCAACGAGGGAAGTCCCTTATCCCTTTCTCACTCTCTCCTCTCTCTGCCGTGCTAGCAGGAGCAGCAGCAGGATTAGTAGTGGTAGCAACAGCAATGGCTAGTAGGAATAGCGAGCAGCGGCTGCTGTGAGTAGCAACAGCAAGCAGCAACAGCAGCAGCTCGGTACAACATCACGCAGCAGCAGGAGCTTGTAGTAGTAGCAGCAAGCTATAGCAGCAGTAGCTCAAAACAGTAGCAACTTGCAGCCACAACAGGCAGTAGTAGCGAGCAGCGTGCAGCAGTGAGCAGTGAGCAGTGAGCAGTAGCAAGCATTGAGCAGCATGCAACAGCAGCAGTAGCAGTAGCGGGCAATAGCAGCAGCAACAGTACTCGCAACGAGCAGCAGCAGTAAGCAGCATGCAGCAGCAGCTGGCATCTTGCAGCAGCAACAGTATCAGTGGATAGCATCAGCGTCAGCCTGCAACAGCAGCAGCCTATAGCAGGAACAACAATTACAGTAGCTACGACAGCAGCTTGCAGCTGTAGCACTAGTTGCAACAGTAGCGAGAAACAAAAAAGAAAAGAAAGAAGAAGAAAAAAAGGAACATCACGGAAACCTAAGGACCACAGTCGACGGCTGGGGACAACACCCCAACCCCACCGCTACTACTACAGTAGTAGCAACCGTTGCAGCAGCAGCACCTCGCAACAGGGTTGTTATAGAAGCGGCAGCCACCGCATCTGCTGCCACAGCCTTACTAGTTGCAGCAGCACTAGCGGAACGCAACAGCGCCAAGGCAGGGCGACAGCAGCGGGAGTAGTAGCACACAGCAGCGTTGCAGTAGCAAGAATAGTGGCAACATGAGCTGTAGCTATAGTGATGTCAGCCGCAGGTGCTGACGTCCCCCTGACATCACTGCTGATGTCAGTGTTAACGTCAGTAGCAACATCATCAACAGTAGCTTCAGTAGCAGCAGCACAGCAGATGACGCTACAGTGGCTGCAACAGTAGTGCAACAACCACTGTTGACGTCAGTCAACCTCGGTTTACGTCATTCCTGATGTCATTGTCGATGTGAGCAGCACATATAAAAAAAACAACATATAGATGACATCATGGTTGAAAGTGAGGAGGGAGTTCCTCTGCTTGAGGACACCCCTTTTGTAGCAACTTTAGGAGCTGTAGCAGCAACATCAGTAGCAAAAGCTGCCGCCACTACAACAACAACAACAACAGTTGTAGTAGCAGTAATAGTACTAGAAGTAGCAGTTACAACGGTAGCAGTAGCTGCAGTAGCAGTAGTAGCAGCTACAATAATATCCTCTATTGCAGTAGCAATAGCAACAGCAACAGCAGCAACAGCAGCCGCACTAACAGGAGTAGCTGCAGCATCTGTAGCAGCATCCACAGCCTCTAGGCCATATTTTTGACCTTGCTAGCTTGACAGATCCACTAGTCGCCATACACCAGCAGCTCTCAATGCTGACGCAGCAGTCAGCAACACTACAGCCGCCGACACAGCTGCCATAGCAGCTCCGCATCTGGACACAGGGTGAGGGCATGTGGCCATAATACATCCTGCCATCTGACTCCACCCAGATCGACCAGGTATATGACGCCGGTCACGCCGTACATGCTCTCGTTCCCGTCGCCCCTCCTGTTGTACGTCTCGCTCTCGAGCCTTTCCTTGGCAACTTCACCACGAGCGTCCTCACCGACCCCGTAGCGGCATGGCACATCCTTACACACCCTCATCACCTTTCCAACGACGCTGAGAATAACCATCTGCTCCGAGAGTTTGACTTCCTTCGTATGGGGGAGACCGAGACGGTCACCTCATACTGGTAGCAGGCGGAGGACATCCTACGCCACCTGGGAGATGCTACACCACCCCCTCTCTCTGCACTCTTGACCATCAAGAGGGGCACCATTGACGTCTTAACTGATGCCTTTTTCCGCCACAACAAGGACGTACTCATCACGATTGCGGCCCAGGGCACCCTCATGCCCTGGGCATACGAGCTCGATCTCCGCATCAATGAGGCTCGTCAGGAGTCTTGCATCCAGTCCACAGAGGCCCTTGCCTCTCCTGCCATAGGTTCTGTAGCTGTTGCAGCTCCTACAGCAGCCGTGTCCTTTGGCGCCTGATCATCCGGCAGGAAGAAACGTACAGGCAAGAAGGACAAGGGCCCATCAATGTAGCCGAGCAGATCCGGAGGTGGAAGCTTAGTCTACAACAATTGTGGCCAACCGAATCACGGGTGGTACACGTGTCCGCTCACGACAGACAAGGCTCGCGTCATCGCCACCATGCGTCGCCAGCGAGAGCGCCGCCTCGCCACCATTATCGTGACAATTGCTGCTCCTGCTGTATCCACACTGTCCGTTCCTTTCCTCCCTCTGATGGCTCCACTATAGCATCATTCACAGCCGTTAGCGCCTGCTATGCCATCTACGGCGCCGTCCTCCTCCTTCCGGGACACCGGTGTCGTCACGCCGCATTCGGTCTACTCTGTTAGGCCCTCCACCCGCAGTCATCAGTTGGAGCAGTTCATCACCCTACAGCTTAGACTGCCTCACCCTCCTCCCGAAGGAAGTGCAAGTTGTGTCGTTGCTGGTTCCCCTGCCCTCCCTTGCATGACAGAGCCTAAGCTACATTTGTGCCCTTTACCTTTGTTCGCTTCGTCCTTTGCCGTGCCCTCCCCACCTGCTCATCTTTGTGATGATGTTGCCTGGCTAGATGACTGGCAGTATCGGTTCGCACCCCCGTCCACCACGTTTGCTTCTATTTTCCACTGGCATGTGACCGTCGGCGACATGGTGACACCGGTCCAAGATCCGTTGAAGACATGCATCATCGACGCCGGGGCCACACATCACATGACGGCCTCGCGTGAGGCCTTCACTGTCCTTGGCCCCGTTACCGATGTCTCTAGAGTTCGGACAGGTTCTGGTCAGGTTTTACTCGTTCACGGCGTCAGTGTTGTTCATCTACGTGGTCCTACTGGGGATGTCTTTGTGACTGATGTCCTCTTTTTCCTTGGTCTTGAGCCCAACATCATGTCTGTCAATGCCCTTGACCGCATGAGCATGGAAGTACTGCATTCATGTCGTATTGGCACTATGTCGTTACGTCTGTCTGGTCATGTCATCTTGCATGCCACCGCCCGTGGCTACTTTTGGCGTGCCTGTCCGCTTCTCCCTTTATCCCCTCCCCATCGGCTGGCACAGGTCACATGTTTGTTACCAGCACACTCGCTTTGCAACATACACGTGTCTTACATCACAGCCTCTCTAACGTCCACTCTACTATTGTCAATAGCATGCTCCACACACAGCCAGCCAAAGGCCTTGATCCGGCCTCCTTTCCATTGATGTGTCCCAATGAGTGCATTGATTGTGTTCAGGGGAAGATGCACCGGTCCACCTACTCCCTATCTGCCTCTTGTGTATCCGTCCCGCTAGACTTGGACCATTCTGATTTCATAGATCTGCTTCTGACAGAGTCCGTCTGGGAGCACGGTTGCTATGTCCTCACACTTACGGACGACTACTCTCGCTACCACTGGGTCTTCTGCCTTTGACACAAGAGCAACGTCATCCCCACTATTCAGGATTGGCTTGTCTGTATTGAGCACGAGTGTGGTCACTCTCTCCGCCGCTTCTGCTTTGATCGCGGTGGCGAGTTTATGTGGGAGACCACTCTCTTCCTCGCTTCCTGCGGTGTCCATCATGAGACGTCGGCGCCTTACATGCCAGCCCAGAATGGTGTCTCTCAGCGGTGGAACCGCACCATGGCCGACGCCATCCGCACCATGCAAGTTGAGTCCGGTCTCTCCGATAGCTTCTAATTCG
Source organism: Penium margaritaceum (assembly GCA_023375785.1). Lineage (NCBI taxonomy): Eukaryota > Viridiplantae > Streptophyta > Zygnematophyceae > Desmidiales > Peniaceae > Penium > Penium margaritaceum. Next base: position 148,173 of record SZWC01002097.1, on the reverse strand, counting down.
AGGCCACGACCTACATGATGCGGTTATGGAACTGGATTCCCCACAAAACCATTCCCCATCAGTCCACACCATACCAACACTGGTGTGGCGAGCGAGCCGACCTTCGCCCGTCTCATGTCTGGGGTTGTGTAGCCATCGTTTGGTTGCCTGTCCCATACCAGGGCGGCAAGCTAGAGCCTCGCGGCCGTCCTTGAAACCTTCCTTGGCGTCTTGCGTCAATCAAGGGCATGGCGCTTCTGGGATCCCTCCCGACATTGCATCATTAAGTCTCGGGATGCTCCCTTCTTTGAGGACCTATTTCCCCGTGACCTCGTTCGCTCCGACGCGTCAACATCCCTCCTGTCACCTGGGGGAGTTGTGGGTTCGTCCTCCGTCTGGCCTTTTCTGATGGTCACCTCGCCTGTCCTCCTTGAGTCTGTTGGCCCCTTTGAGCCCGCCGCTCCATCCGTGTTTGCCAGCCCCTCCGGGCCGACTGCCCGATTTGTGTTCGCCAGCCCCTCCGGGCCGGCTGCCCCGTCCATGTCCACCAACCCCTCCGGGTCGGCTGCCACGTCCGTGTCCGCCAACCTCTCTGGGCTGACTGCCCCGTCCGTATCCGCCACACCCTCAGGGCCGGCTGTCCCATCCGTGTCCGCCAGCCCCTCCGGGCCGGCTGTCCCATCTGTGTCCGCCAGCCCCTCCGAGCCTGCTGCCCCGTCCGTGTCCGCCAGCCCCTGAGGGCCGACTGCCCTGTCCGTGTCCGCCAACCTCTCCAGGTTGGCTGTTACATCCGTGTCCGCCAGCCCCTCCGAACCGGCTGCCCCGTCCGTGTCGGTACGCTACACACGTGGTCCGGGCTGGAGCCTTCAACCCAGGCCGACAGTGAGCACTCAGGCCGCCTCCTCTTGCCCTCTCGCGCCACGACCCCCTATCACCCCACGATGCTCCTTGCCTCCCGTCAGACCCCCTTCCACACTCTCGAGTGGGTACCCCGGCACCAAGGTACTTTGCTTGGCCACATTGTTAGTCGTCATTGGCCTACATCCTTGGTCAGCTTTGGGCTATGCCTTGCTCCATCAGGAGAACCAATATGCTGTCGTGGCCTCGCTCACGCGTAGGCCACTAGTGGCGCGAGACACGCACGCCCTCACTGTGTACCCCATAGAGCGACCTGAGGACCCAACCACCATACGTGAGGCTCGGTCGTCTCCCGAGGCTGCTCACTGGGAGGCTGCATGCGCCGATGAGCTTGTCGCCATTCACCAACATCAAGTCTATGAGCTTGTCGACCTCATCCCCGGCAGTAAGGTCATTGGCGCCAAGTGGGTTCTCCAACAAAATTGGAAGCCAGATGGATCCTTGTAAAAGTACGAGGCCCATCTTACAACCTAGGAGTTTGCTGAGGTCCCTGGGATCGACTATGACCAGATATTTGCCCCGGTCAGTCGGTTCTCCACTAGCCAAGCGTTGTCCAGTCTGGTTGCCCAGCACGGGTGGAAAGTGCATGGGATGGATGTGAGCAACGCCGATCTTCATGGCTCACTAGAGGGCAAGGAGCTCTGCATGATGTAGCTTCCAGGCTTCGATGATGGCCCCAGTAAGGTCTAGAAGCTGTGGAAGGCCCTCTATGGCGTGAAGCAGTCACCGTGCTACTAGAACCAGGAGATCAGTCGCATGCTTCTTTGCAGTGGCCTCCATTGCAGCTCTGCCGGATCCGCGCTGCTCATTAGTCCGCGAGGTCAGACCCTCGTCATTGTCCTGGTTTATGTCGACAACCTGCTCATTGCGTCTTCGGATGCAGCTGCCATCCAGTGGGTCAAGGACCTGCTGCATGCTGCCTACCAGATAAAGGACATCAGGTCAGCATGCGTCTTTTTGGGCATGGAGCTTGAGCATGATTACTCCATGGGCGTCCTGGATGTCCATCAGGCCGCCTACGTCCAGACATTGTTTGGGCGCTTTGCTGAGGACCTGCCCCTCGTGCCAAGAGCATCCTCACCCATGTCGCCCGATGGTCAGACGATGCCGAAGAGATCTGATCCAGTCGTGGTGGTGGAGACAATAGACGTGACCACGTATTTACGAGTCATCGGGTCACAGATGTTCTTGGAAACGACAAGGCATCCAAACATTGTATTTACGGTCAACCTTGTTGCACAATTGTCTCAAGAGTCGTGTCACCTCCACTTTGAGGCCACGATCCGGGTATTGCGCTATGTCGTCTCGACCCCACGGCGAGGCCTCATGTTCCATCGACAGTCGTCCATTGTGGCGGTGGGCTATACCGACAATGAATGGGAAGGCAGTCCACACAGTAAGAGTTGTACTGGTTGGATCTTTCTTGTTGGTAGCACGGCTATGTCCTGGCACAGCGGCAAGCAAGCCTGCATTGTGTGCAACATTGCTGAGGCCGAGTACGTGGCCCTTGGTTTTGGCACTTGTAAGAGCGTGTGGCTGTGCCGCCTGTTTTCCAAGTTGCATCCATCAACCCTGTCCATCACGCTGCACTGTGACAATGAAAGTGTGATGACCATAGCTGACAATGACGGTGTGTATTACACTCGCACAAAGCACATCAATGTCGAGTATCACTATGTGCATTCGTTGTTGCATGAAGGCAACATCAGCATTATGTGGGTTGAGACGGCTCAGCAGTTGGGTGACTTCGTGACCAAGGTATTGAAGCATGAATCGTTAAAGAAGGCTTTGAGTGCGGTCAGTGTGCCTCCGTTAGATTCTCTCTTTCTCTCTCTTCTCCTATCCGCTTGGTCTTTGTGCTCTCTGCCCGTCTATGTGCACCGTGTGTGTGAGTCATGGGGGAGTCTTGGTTTTCACACATCTCTCACTTGTACTATATTGTGTCCTCTCACCTTGTGTACAACGGTGTGCAGATGAATGACGTTGAGACGCAACGCTGCTAGAGTGTGGTCTCGTAGAGCAGACACACGCTAAGGCCTACACGCAGTTTACTGGAGCCTCCTCCCTCCAACGTGTGCGACTTCATCGGCAGACTTCCTTGGCAGTCGTGCCGCCGCCAATCACTGTCGCTGCATATGTTGTGTCCACACGTCCAGCGCAGTGTCTGATTGCACTGCTGCATTCGTAGCGCCACATCATGCCTAGGGTCCAAGTTTCTTGATTTTTGGGCACGGTTGGTACCGGGGATCAGCGTAGATGCTGTCTGGGTTTAGGCAGCCATAACTCCTCACTGATATTCTCTAGCTAATTCTGACCGTATGACTGTGTTTGCAACGTCGGTGTTATAGTATGGTCCAATATTCAGGCAAAACGGACAACACGCGGCTTCTGGGCTGTCGGCCATCAGGCAGGGCTCACCGAGAAAACCCGGACTGCCAGAAAATAGGTATACTTTCTGATTGGCTGGTTAGCTGAGTAATGAGCTCTACAGAGTTAGGTGGGAGTTTGAATTTGGAGGGATCTCCCATTGCTGTTCAGTCTCAGTTGCTAATCAATCAGTTCCTGTTTTCAGCAGTTGTCTTGCGCTACCTCTGGCGCATGCGTTTCTGAGTAACAACACCAGAGCTCTCAAACTTAGACTCTGGTGCAGCATATTGAGGTGGCAGACTAAGCAACAAGAGTGGGTTCCCGCACGTTGCATCAACAATGCGGCTGTCCCATCCCGCTACACTAGGTCTTCTTGCTCCTACTCCGAGCCACTCCGAGGCAAGGGGCAAAGCATGACAGGACGAATGACCAGCATGAACTTTCCACGCACAAGTGCCTTGGTCCACAAGTTAGCCCGCTGCATGTCCATGCGGACCCAGATGACGGAGATCACCTGTCTCTCCACAGGATCATGCACAAAATTGATGCTCAACAGCAACGTGCTTTGTGCATGAATGAAACACACCACAGTTCTGTGCAGTGGCAAGAGCACTCTGGTTGTCACAACGTAAAACGACGCAAGGCACAAACTAACACAACTCATAAACATTCGTTGCAGCCACACTGCCTCAGCAGCCCCAACCCCTAGAGCAACATACTCAGCCTCTTATGTGCTACGTGCGATAGAACCCTTCTTGCCGCTACACCACGACACCGCAATGCCACCCAGCAGGAACACGTAGCCTCTCTGACTGCTCCCATCAGGACTCCATGCCCAGTCACTGTATGTGTAGCCGTTGACTATTACCAAATACTGAAGTCGAAAGTAGAGTCGGAGGTACGGTGTGGAGACCATGTGTTGCACCACTCGTACACCCTTGTGAAGGGCTCTTGCATGAGGACAATATGAAAACTGTGCAAGGAGGTTGATGGCAACGGCAATGTCAGGTCGTGTGGTAGTGGTCGAGTACATCAAAGAGCCAATGAGGCGCAAGTACAGGGTCACCTCCACTGTCTCCCCCAACTCTGCTGGATCATCCACCTTCAGAGCATGGCCATCAGGTGTGATGGGGGTGGAGGCTGTGGGAACTGCATCAAGGAGTTGAGCAAACCACTCCTCCACAATGCGGGCGTAACGTGCCTGATGCAGCAAGAGTGTTCGCCGCTGACGATCTCGCACGATGTCCATCCCAAGAAACACAGCTGCAGGACCAAGGTCCTTCATCCTATAGGCAGCCTGAAGGACTACATTGGCCTCCTTCACAGCTTACATAGAAGGAGACACAATCAAGAGGTCGTCCACAAAGACCAGGATGACGGTGAATCTCTCAGCTGTCCGTCTGGAAAAGAAGGACGGTTCAACGTCATTCTACACGTAACTGGCATGTGTCAGTGTGCCGGTGATCTCCAAGTTAAAACACCTGGGGGGCTGTTTCAAGCCGTACAAGCTATGCGGAAAAAATAGGCGCAGTTTTCATATTGTCAGGCGTAATTTGCACTATCTTTCGTTTGCGACGAAAGATACGCTTCTTTACGGTCGCAGGTGAAAAATTTAACTTAAAACTTTAAAAATTGACCTGTGCAAAATGTTTTGGCGATTTTCATGCAAACCGCTAAAATTCAATCCATCATATTTTTTTTCCCCATTTTCATGTGAAGCTCAGTCCCCCCACCCCCTCCAAGAGGGGGGAGGGGGTGAGGGGGGGAAATGAGAAACCAGGGGGGTCGAGCCCTGGACCCCCCCCCCCCCTAGAGTGCCCACACCGCCGCCACGCGCATGCGCTGAAGGCCTCCACTCTCGTGTACAGAGCTTGTTTTCAGATCTGGACGCGAGAGTGAGAGCAGGAGGAGGCCAGCGCATTGGAGACCCTGCCGCCCCTACCCACTCCATTCTCGCCGCCCCTGCCCACCACATTCCCGCCCCCTGAGGATGTCGCCACCCTCCTAAGGCTGCACCCACCCCTGCGCGTGCCTTTCTCCAACTGCCACCGTCCTCCTAAGGCCCCCGCTGCCCTCTTAAGGCTTCCCCCACCCCTGCGCACACCTTTCCCACCAGGCTGCCCCCCCTCCCAAGCTTGCCGTCGCCCTCCTAAGGCCACCCACCACTGCGCACAGCCTTCTCAAGCTGCTGCCGCCCTGCAAAGGCAGTGCACAGCTCTGCAAGGGCTCCGACCAGCCTGCCTAAGGCTGGGTGGACCCCTCTTAGGGCTACCGCTGGCCTGCTAAGGCATCCGCCGCCCTGCTGAGGCTGCGGCCGCCCCTCCAAGGCTGCTGCCCCTCCCTTCGCCCCTCCTTGGCTGCTGCCCTGCCCCCTCCCAAGGCTGCCGCCCCTCCTTGGCTGCTGCCCTACCCCCTCCCATTGCTGCTGCCCCTCCTTGGCTGCTGCCCTGCCCCCTCCCATTGCTGCCGCCCCTCCTTG
>SZWC01002097.1:116754-142321 GCA_023375785.1 Penium margaritaceum | reverse complement strand
GCTGCCGCCCCTCCTTGGCTGCTGCCCTGCCCCCTCCCATTGCTGCCGCCCCTCCTTGCCTGCTGCCCTGATCCCTCCAAGGCTCCGCCGCCCCTCAAGGCTATTCCCCTCTCCCCTCCAAGGCTGCTGCCCCCTCTCCAAGGCTGCCTCCCCCTTTGCGCTACCCGCCATGCCGCGCCCCCAAGGGAAATTCCATGCCTACTTTCACGTAAAGCCCTTGGCAAAGGTAAAAAAGCCCGAGGAGGCCACGCTCTCCAAGTCCAAGACGTGCAACTTTTGCGGCAAGCACATGAAGGACAACCATGCTCGGTTGGAGGAGCATATCCTCGGGGATGTGTACCGGAAGTACAAAAAATCAACCTCCAAGTCAGATGTAGCAGACTGTCCAAGCGAGCAAGCAGTGAAGATTAGGAAGGAGGAGCTAAAAAGAATCAAGGCATTGGGAAAGGAGATGAAGGAGAAGGCATCGGTGGGGCGGGCGGCGGGGGACATAGTAGAGCCTCGCAGCCGCCTCTACATCAGCGGGGGTCGTGCCTAGCAGTGGGCATGTGGTTGGAATTTGGAATGGGAAGAAGCGGTGTGTGCAGCAGAAGCTTGTGGAGAGTTGGAATATGGACGAGAAGAAGCAGTTGGACCTCGAGTTCACCGACATGGTCATAGCCGAGGGGAGCGCTCCTAGATGGGGTCGCACAGCCGAGGCCACCACCTTCTTCACGCACTTTTCAGAGTATCAGGGTCCCATATGGAAGGTGCCGTCCAAGCACAAGGTGGGGGGTCCTCTGCCGCGAAAGGTGCATCGAAAGACGAGGAAGGGGCTGAAGGACATGTACGAAGAGTGGGAGGAGGATGGGGTCACGATGGAGTGTGATGGGTGGAGTGACTTGATGGGGCGGGCTATCACGATGGCAGTGGCGGGGAACATGAACACGGGGTGGACTTACGTTAGGAGTGAGTGTTAGCCTGCCATAAGGAAGACCGGAGAGTACATCAGCGGCTTCTTGAAGCAGTCAGGGAAAAAGATTGGGGAGGGCAAGGTGCTGCAGGTTGTCATGGATAACACGGGCAACAACAATGCCGCGGTGAAGATGCTGCAGAAGGAGTTCCCGTACATCCTGTGGACACGTTGTGCAGCCCACTGCCTTGACTTGTGCGTCGAGGACATCTTGGCTCACCAGCCTAAGTGTGCTTTCACACTCAAGCAGGTGAGTTAAGTTGTCCTCTTTGTCAAGCGGCATCAGGCTGTCAACGAGCTGTTCAAGGAAGTGTTCAGCGACTTGGAGCTGCTGAGGCCGGGCGCGACTAGGCTTGGGACGCAGGTCATCATGTTGCGGCAGTTTGTGCAGCTGCAGCAGTGGCTGAGGGACATGGTGGCGGCGACATAGTGGGCGGAGATCCCAGTGTGCACCTCGGATAGTGGCATGTGGGTGCAGCGGAAGGTGCTGGAAGCTGCATTTTGGACGAGTTGCAGGGCCCTTGAGAAGCTGATCGAGCCAGTGTATGACATGTTGCGCCGCGTTGACCTGACCAAGGAGCTGATTCCTTGGATCTACACCGACATACTTCTTGTCACTGAGCGCGTGCGTGAGGCAGCTGAGGCAACAGCGCCAGTGCTTTGCATTGACCATGCTATCCGTGCGGAAAGCAACCCTGCTGTGGCCCTGGTCGCAAACGTAGCGCGCGCGCCAATTCACGCGCCGGCGTGCTTCATTGAGGCAGTGACAGACTGCTTGAAGGATAGGTGAGACGGCGTGCCAGGGGATGACATGAAGAAGGGGCTGCATGGTCCATTGCACTCGGTGGGGATGGCATTGAACCTCACCATTCCACTTGACCAGGTGGACGTGCTTGAGGTTCATGCGGACTGGGACACGCTGTTCGCCGTCTGGGAGCCTTCCATGGGTGCAAGGCAGATGCTGAAGCACCAGTTCACCTCCAAGTATCTGCGACGCTTGGGGGGTTTCAGCTCTAAGTTGGTGGTGGCGGCATTGGAGTTGGTGAAGGAGAAGCAGTTGGATTTGTACGGCTGGTGGTCGCTATCTGGGAACGACACGCTGCAGCTGCAGGCATGGGCAAAGAAGGTTTTTTGCCAAGGGATGTCTGCCTCGAACTGCGAACGCCATTGGAATGTGTTCGGGCATGTAAGCAACAAGAAGCGCTTGAGCATGAGGCACGAGCAGCGCCGGCACATCTGCAGCACCAACATCAAGAAGAAGGCCGCTCACCGCTATGTGGAGCGGAAGAAGGAGATGGAGGCAAAGATGGCGCGCGCGTCCGGCATCCTTGATGGGGATCCGGAGAAGTCGTCGAGCGATGGCTCCTCTTTGGAGGATGATGAAGAGGCCCAACGTCGTTATGCAGCTCGGTGTGCTTCAGGTTCGGGTGTCACATCGCTGTCCAGCGGTGCAGGCACGTCGAGTGCAGCAGCAGCAGATACCTCGACGGCACTTGACGACTTCCGGGCCGAGGACTTGGAGACCAAGGCAGCCATCAGTCGCGAGCAGGACGTGGCAGCAGCAGCGACAAGAGCAGCAAAGGGGAAGGGTGTTGTGGGAGAGGATGACAAGGACGAGTCTGAGGTAGAGAATGACGACGACTCCAGTGCGGGGTCGGAGGGGGGAGGCGAGGATGAGGGACAGGCTGAGGGCGAGGATTCAGATGAGGAGGCGGAGTCCAAGGCATGCAACTTTGACTGGGAGTTCTTTGTGCAGCAGATCACACTCGTGGGAAGTGTGACAGAGAACTTCGAGCTTGACTTGACCACAGCGTAGGACATGCGATGGAGGCACAGGAGATAGGCTGCAGACAGATTGGTAGATCATCTACCGTCGATGCTTGCACACAGCTCGTACGAGGGGCGGTCTGTCTGGCATGGCAGTGGGCGCTATGTAGCTGGAGCTTGTTTGTCTTGCATGCCTTGAACCTTTGATGCGTTCCTTTTCACTTTCATGCTTTATCTTCGCCCATGGGGCACACAATGACACGTTGACATGGTGACTTTGTCATTCATACGTACTCGTGTTTTGCAATGACATGCTAGCCTTGATTGTTTTGTGTGAATTGCTGACATAATGACTTGATTAGGTGAGGAATTGATGACATGGTGACATGGTGACAAGGTGACATGACATGAGGACATGGTGACATAGTGACATAACATGGTGACTTGTGGATATGGTGGTGACATTACATGACATGATGACATGGTGACATGCTGACAAGAGAACACATGCAAAACAAACCTAGGGAAATGCCCTGCCTGGTGCTACGTGTGGGGGGGGGGGGGGCTAAAATTTAAAAATTTAACAAGAAGGAAAACTTAGGCGCAGCTTTCAATCAAGCGCGGCAAAACTTTCGCTGCGCAAGATTCGGCACAAAAAACGATGCGCTGCATTTTCATGCATAGCGTACAAGGCCTTGCACAAGCGCTAGACCTTGTCATGGACCTTGAATCCAGGTGGCTAGACCATGTAGATCTCCTCCTCTAAGAGTGCGAGCTGTGGTCATGCGGCCAATGGGTACAAAGGTGTCTGTAAAATGAACAATCTCAACCTGCAAGAACCCCTTGGACGTCAAGTAAACCTTGTAACGATCCACTGTGCCATCAGACTTCACTTTCTTGCAAGTGACCCACTTGGCCTGTACAGCCTTCCGCCCTGGCCGAAGGTCGAAAATCTCGTAGGCACCATGCTTACGGATGTCTCCCAGCTCATCCTCACAAGTAGCACGCTACAGGTCTAAATAATGAACTGAGAGTGCCTCCTTCAACGTGCCTGGATCACGCATCGTCGAGGGAGAGCTCCAGGTGGCTAAGATACATGCCTTGAGACTCAGTCTGACCAGGACAAGGTCAGCTGCGGCATCGCAAGTGACCGAGAACTCTCAGGAGACCAACTCGTGGTTGAGAGGACATGCTAGATGCACCTCAGTGTACTCTGCCTGGACACTCAAGCCAAGGGCCTTTGCGCCACTCTGAACACTACGGGTTGCTACTCTAAACACTAGGGGTCGGGCGTCTAAGTGCTAAGTCAGCAGTGGCTGAGTCCTAGAGGCCAGTGGTCGGAGACAACCACCGTACTCGCGGGAGTATCCCGATGTTGAGGCGCTCATCTCAGGGTGCAAATAAGGTTGCTTAGCCACAACCGCAGGAGAAAAAGATGCATGCATAGGAGTGGGTGTGATCGAGGGGACTGACACCGACACGGGATCAGATGTGCTAGAGGCGACTGGCACTCGTACAGGATCAGGTATGCGAGAAGGGACCGACACTGGCATAAGATCAGGTGTGTCATAGGGGACCAACACTGGCACGAGATCAGGTGTGCCAGAGAGGTTTGACACCTGTATAGGATCAGGTGTGTTGGAGGGGAACGACACTGGCACGGGATCAGGTGTGTCAGAGGGGTGTGACACCGGCATGGGATCAGGTGTGCCGGAGGGGACTGATGAGGATACTGTACCCACAGCCACGATGGCCGGATCGTCAGCAGCCGTAGACTGGACGGCGGGTGAGGTCCGAGGAGGCCATGACAGACGTATCCACAGGTTTTGACTTCCCCATCCGCCGGGAGGCCACACAAGAAGGATCGTGGTCGGCGGCCAGCGACAGAAGACCGGACAAATTGCGGCAGGTGAAAGCCTCAAAGAAGAGAGCATCTTGAGACTTTAAAATGCAATGGCGAGTATGGTCCCAAAAGTGGCAGGCCTTTGCCCACTAGGAGATGTTGAGGAAGGTACACATGCGTCCCCGAGATGAGACCTTGGACCCCTAGTGGTCCTCGGTGTACCAGACGCAGGCAAGGGACCCCCAAACATGAACAAGACGGAGATCAGCACGATGGTCAAACCACATTTGTATGGTGTAACATGGTCCATAAGTGGACCACACGGCAAGCGGTTCCAAACCCATGTCATGTAGGAGAAGACATCAAAGACGAAGGACTCTGAAAGACCGCACTCAGACCTCATGACACGAACTGTATCCTCCATGGTGCGGTTATAGCAATCTAACACACCGTTCTGCTGTGGTGTAGGAGGGACAGAGAGCTGGTGAAGATTACCATGCTCAGTAAAGTAGGCATCCATCTTGCCTAAGAACTCGCCACCACAATCCAAGCGGATGTAACGAGACTGACGCTCAGCCATCACAAGCCAATGTCGGACCGCTAGCGCAACGTAGCTCTTGTGGCGGTGGCTGTAGACCCACCTCATCCGAGTGAAGTCATTGGTCATCGTGAGAACATATCGCCCCCCATGAGAGAGGGAATCCATTGGGAGAGGACCGAGAAGGTCCGAGTGGGCTAACCCTCGTGGACGTAGTGCCCGGGAGGAGTCAAGGTAAGAGCAGCGATGTATCTTACCTGGGTGCAAAGTAGATAATCGGTCTTCGGCGGCTTCCCAAAGGAAGCCGTGTGAAGACCGAGGGCTGGCTGAGTTTGAATGAGCTTAGACAAAGTGTCCGAGCTCACATGGCAGAGGAGATGATGTAACAAGTGCTGGTGCTCAGGGGAGAGAACACCAGTGACAAACACACGTACAGAAGACAGTGGAGGAGAAGAAATTGAGGTAATGGAACGAGGCACCTTGATGTCATCAACAACAGAGGCACGAAGCACAATGACACGTGTGTCAACAACAGTCATTGTGGCAAAGTCAACAGAGTGCTCAACAGTGAGACCCATCCTAGTGCATGAACAAACAGAGAGCGGGCTGAGCTCAAGAGCAAGGACAAAGAGCACATAGGAAATGTACAAGGGGCCAAACAGACCATCAAACCGCACAATCCCAACTCCCTGCACGGTCAATGAATGAACAGACCTCGTCTGAGTGGATGGAACAGATGCAACGGGACAGAGTACTACGTAGTCAGTACAATGACAGGTTATGTGATGGGTGGCAACAGAGTAAACGATCCAGGTTCTACTTGGCAAACGACTAGTGGTTGATAGTGAGCAACATGTGACAGAACACTTTGCCTTTGTTGGATGTGTAGTGAAGGACTCAATACAACGACGAACAGCACGGATTTGTGACTCGTCAAGCCAGTCGTAACTATGAGGTCCATAATCATCGCAATCCAATAAAGCTCCACCACAAGCATCATCACGGGCAACATACTTAGTATGACAAGCTGTTGCGGGACCACTTGAACGTGGCAACACACTCACACCTCTTTGAGTATGAGGTGCCAGCCGCTGAAAAAGCTTTGCGATCGTGCGATCCCGAGGGTCCACATCATCGCTGCCTCGTGGTGAAATAGATGCGTTTTCTACAGTCGTGGTCACGGCTTGCCCCGTCCGTGTGTCACTCAAGGAAATCCGCTGCATGCGCGCCGCCCAAAGGCTACGCATGATCGGCGTCCAGTAACGATTTTTATCACAGTCCATGTAGTAATGAGAGCCTCAATAGTTGTTGTAGTGGACATAACGTCCACTACCACTACTAACCGACCGCTGCTCCTGCTACTGTTGTACCTTCCCGCGTCACTTCTTCCCCTTCTTCCCCTGTGCAACTGCTGCAACACCCTGAGTGTGGCTGCTCGGGGTAGAGGAGGAGGAGGATGAAGCTTTGGAGGTGGGATTGGTGAGCTAGGATAGAGGCGTAGGAGGGGTAGCAGTCCCTGCAATAACAAGTGGACTCTGCAGATGGGCGATGACAGCCTCATGAGCCAATGTGGCCTGGAGGAAGTAGCGATGGGCCAAAGGAAGCAGCTGTAGTGACTCCAAAAACTCAGGGAGAGCCACACGGTCAAAGCCGATAAAGAGCATCATGTGGTCCAAACGTGTCCCCATCAAGATGGTGTCGTGTGCCCACAACTGTGTCCCGCCACCAATCCCAAGGCACGTGTAAAGGCGCATCGCCCGCCTTCAGTAGTCAGCTGCAAGCTCCGTGAGACCCTGACAGAGGGAGTGAAACTCACGTCATTGGGTCGCCCTCGAGGCATGGGTTTTAGTAGTGAGGAGTGTAAATTCTAGCTCCCAGCCCTGATGTGGATCTGCTATAGTCCCAGTCCCGGTCTTACCAAGGAAGGGTCGAAAGTCCACCATAGTCTCCCGTGGAATGGTGTAGAGGAGACCGCGCATCGCTCTTGTTGCTGTCTGGGCCTTGTGAGCGTAGCAGGTCTTGTACTGGCTGTGGTAGTAGCGTCAGGCACCCTCAGAATCAGCCCACACTTGAAATAAGGTCTCCCAACAATCAAAGACCTCTTTGTGTCGTAACGGGGTGGAGGTGTCTGAAAGTCCTTCGGTCGCTGCTCCATGGGGAGGGCGACCTCAGGCTCGGGAGATGGTGGATGGGATATAGGGAGCCCACCAGTGAGAGAAGTTTGACCAAAAGTGAATGCCACTGAATGACGTGGCTGATCCTGACGGCGAGAAGGTGGCGGAGTGAGAGGCTGCGATCCCAGACTTAGCTCACGGATGCGCTCCTCAAGCACACAAATCTCGTGCTCGCGTGTGTCATCCTCTATGTCCTCCTCATCCCAGATGTCGACCTTTGATGAATGGTGATGAGATAGCGGCGCTGTGTATGGTGTAGACTATTGGACAGATGGTGCAACTCTAGTAGATCCTCTAGGCGGCTGCTATGAGGCCGCTGAATGACCGCGTAGTAACTCCATGATCTCCTGCAACACGTCTAACTGCCACTGTTGCTGTCGGTGCATGTCGTCCTGCGATTGACAAAGCTTTTTGATAGTGAGCGACTGCGACCATGGACTCATTACGCCCGAGGAGGAGGAAGAGAAGGGGTGAGCTAGCCCTTTGCCCTTGTCACGGACCGGTGCCATCGCAATGCTCAATATGGGGCCGGACGTCAAAATGGTCCAAAGAGAGAATTGACAACGTTTGTGGAGGAGTTGAAACATGGAAAACAATGACATTTTAACCCAAACATTGTTGACGTCAGCAAAACTCATGATAATGTTAGCGTTTTGTACGCTAGCAAAAAGTACTAATACTTTTTACGCTGGCATACTTTACGCCAGTTGGAGGTCACGCGGACTCTGCGTTACCAGTGGGGGTGATCACGTCACCCCCTCCTTGTGGCTGCGCAAGGGCTACGCAGGCCAGCGTAGTGCTCCACTGGCCTACGTAGTGCTGCGTAGTTTCTACACAACTACGCAGCAGTGCTTTGTAGCAGTATTTCTGTGCAGCAGCAGTGCTGTGCAAGCCCATGTTGAAAAATTGCCCCTCCGCATGCCCAAGTGCGGCGCTGGGAGGCGCCGACGAGCCGCCAGAAAGTGAAGTACTCCGCGCCGGTGGATCTCGCGACTTGAAGAATGCTCGGTTCCTAAAACAGATGATTGTCCTGTAAAGCTGACAAGTTGCTGAATCCGGTGGAAGTTGTTTTGCCGGAATCGGTCACGTATCCAGGGAGATATGCCTTCCAAAGGTAGGGTGTGCGTAGCGGCTCTGGGAGCCGGCTGCGACTCGAAATCCGGTGGATAATCGACTGGATTGAGTAACAAGAATACCATCTGGAGAAATTTCTCCGGAAGGCCTGCCGAGGCGTCCGGTGGATAATCCCCCTGATCAGATGGATCATCCACCGGATCCTGTAGGGCAGGTTGTTACTGAACGAACTCAGTAGTACGTTTTGTTACTCGGGGACTTTGTCAAAATTCTGACTATAGGTCCGTGGACAGGTTTCGAACCTCGTCACACCCCATCACCAAACTCAACCCAAAATTAGGGAAGGTGTGTGAAACAATGCAAGGGACCCATACATCATGTGCAATGGGATCTCCGCCTTGGGAAAGGCGCTTTGCACGTGAAGGAAGGCGCTACGGCGAGTGGCGGCGTCAGGCTTCTGTGGTGGGTGAGACCTGCGCTTCGGCAAGCGTAAATTGGGCTATGCTTGGCTGAATTGCACGTGGTTTGGTGCGTTGGAAAGCCCATGACTAGCCCTATAAATATTATGATCATGTTTATGCTAAAAAACCAATAGAAAATCGTGTTATTCCCTTTGCAAATGTGACTTTCTCTAAACTCCTACTCACATAGCGTGAGGCAACCGGAAAGCTCACGCTCAGTCTCAGATTCGCCAAAACAGAAGACGTGAACCAATAGAGTCTATCAGACCAACTCCAAAGTTCACGTCTTCCGCAGCGCACGGGATCGTCATCTTGGACGTCGCCGTGAAGTTGTGAGAACTCGTCGGAGTAGCAGTTACGCACATGGAACAGAAGGAGACGCAACCCATTCAGAAGTATGCGGGCGGCCCGGGCTTTGGGCTATGGAGGTGGCAGTTTGAGCTACACCTCTTGCATAAGGGGTTGCTGGACGTCATGTTTGGAAAGGAGGTGCTCACAGAGGCGACTGCTACGGACGCAGAGAAGCAGACCTTCAAAAAGAAGAACACGGAGGCGCTCATGCTCCTAGTGTCCGGGACGGCCGAGTCGCAGTGGGGCTACTTCCAAGGCTACAAGCTGGCAGCCAAAGCTTGGCAAAAGCTCTGTGCCATCCACCAATCCAAGTCGCCTGCGAACAAAATCTTCGTGATGGAGTGGCTCCTCAAGGTGAGAATCAAGGAGGGAGATGATGTCATCTCCACCATGCAGCAGATCGAGTCGCTCGCCTGGCAATGCAACGACGTGGGGTGGAAAATCGACACGTAGCTACAGGCGATGGCCCTCCTCATGGCCCTAGCTGACAATTGGGGTCCACTTATCACCGTCCATGGAGGATGGTCGGAGGACAAGCTCACCTTGGCACGGTCGCAGAGTACATCCGCAACGAGGCACAGTGACGGAGCTGCGGGGAGTCCTCGTCTTCCTCATCGGCCCTCGTCACCAAAACGCGTGGTGGAAAAAGCGGGGGCCGAGGAAGTGGCGGAAAGGGCTACGGCAAGAAGGGCGCCAAGAAAGGTGCGTGCCGCAACTGTGACAAGGAGGGCCATTGGGCCCGTTAGTGTCCAGAGGAGGCGAAGACCGGCGGCAAAAACAGCAAGGGAAAGTTGCTCCTCAATGGCAATAAGAACCACTTCCTCAAGAAGGCCAACAGACGGTGCCTGGATTCCGGGCCGAGGAGCACACCCAAGTCGAGAAGGTGGGGTTCATCACCCTACGAGAAGTCCTCCAAGTCGATGGTGGTCGGGAACGACAAAGTCGAGCTGGCGGCCGGCCAAGGTGACATGGAGGTGGAAGTCGTGGTGGGCGGTAAGAAGAAGCTGTGCACAATCCGTGATGTACAGCACGTCTCCGGCCTGGCTGACATCCTGAGTGTTAGCCGCTTGACGGACAAGGGATATGAAGTGCTCTTCCGCAGGAAAGGCGCAGTGGTGTGCATCGACGGCGACAGTGAGGTCGTGCTAGAGGCAAAGCGTGAGGGCGGTCTCTACATGGTGGAGACCAAGGTGGTCCCCGCGGCATCCAACGCAGCAGATTCGCAAGAGCACATCGTCAACATGGCCAAGGGAGGAAGCGCTGATCTGGAGCTCTGGTACCGATGGTTGGGGCAAACAGCGCCCGCAACCGTTAAGGAGATGGCAAAGCACGACATGGTGGGCGGCCCCGTCATTGACGGTACAACAAATACGGTAGCAGATATAGCAGCGCATAAAAAGTGTGAGCCTTGCATTTTGGGCAAGGCGCGGCGCAAGCTGTTCAACGAGAACAAGGCTCGTGCATAGGACCTGCTAGAGGTCGTGCACAGCAACGTGTGCGGACCGTTCAAAACGACGTCAAACAGCGGCTTGAGATACTTCGTCACCTTCATTGATGACTGCAGCAGAAAACACTACGTGTACTTCATGAAGCGGAAAGGCGAGGTTCTGGACCGGCTGAAGGAGTACATTGCAGTGGTGGAGAGGCAGACTGGCCGGAAGGTCAGAGCGCTATTCAGCAAAAGTGGCGGAGAATACGTGCGTTGTAGTGGGTGGATGAAGCAGCAGGGAATCAAGTGGGAACCCACTATGCCGTACTTGCCACAGTCCAATTGAGTGGTGGAGCGGGCAAACCAGACGCTGCTCAACATGGTGCGGACCATGCTTGTGGATGCAGGGTTGCCGCGAGGGTTCTAGGCAGAGGCTGTGCGTACAGCAAGCTACACCATCAACCTCATCCCAACAGCAGTGCCGAAGGGCAAGGGCGACTGGAAGACGCCGCAGGAGGTTTGGAGCAGACACAAGCCAAACGTGGCGCAGCTGAAGGTGTTCGGGTGCAAGGCGCACACGATGGTGAAGGCGGCGCAGCGACGCGACAGAAAGCTGGAACTATGGGCAAAGCCGTGCTTGTTCCTCAGCTACGAGAGCGTGCAAAAGGCATATCGATTCTAGGACCCGCGTACGTGAGAGATCATCTGCAGCCGTGACATCGAGTTTGACGAGTAGTAGAGCTTCAGCAGCAACAACGACATGAGCATCGGGAACACTCCAAAACAGGGGGAGTGGTTCCAGCTCCTTGACTACGAGGAGGAGCTGGCGGACGTGGAGGTCAATGATGCGGCTTCGGAGCGCGGTGGTGCAGCAGGTTCGGCAGCCGACGCGGAGGACTCCAACGACAATGCAGCTGGGCTGGAGATCCTGTGGAATGATCTGTCAAAGGAGGCACCGCGGGTGCCGAAGTGTGCACTCCCGGCGGATTTTGCGTCGGGCATTGGAGAAAAACTCCTCCAGGCGCACCGCCCGTCCTGTCGATATCTCGCCAGAGCGGGAGGGATCCTTTAGGAACCGTCCGGTCGATGATTCACCGGAGTGGGCGAGTTGGAAGGATCGTAGCAGAGTGACGAGACGCCACCAAAACTATCGCGCCGCAGCAGGAGGCAACGGAGACCTGGGAAGCGTTTCGATGCAGGCATCGGTTGATGGATCGATATGACGCGGTGCATGCTGGCTGCATCAATGGAGCCAAAGACCGTGTAAGAGGCACTTGCGTGGCCCAAAGGGAAGTAGTGGGACGCCGCCATGAAGTCGGAGCTGTCGTCCATTGCTGAAAACGACACATGGCAGCTGGTTGACAGGGCGAAAGATGCCAAGGTCATCTGCTCCAAGTGGGTCTTCAAGACCAAGTTCACAAAGGAAGGCGTGGTGGACAAGTACAAGGCACGGCTCGTGGCAAAGGGGTACGCAGAGCGTGAGGGTGAGCAGTACAACAAGACGTTCACCCCCGTCGTTAAGTTCACAAGCATCCGGGCAATCCTTGCAGTGGCAACCGCGAAGGACATGGAGCTCCACCAGATGGACGTAAAGACAGCCTTCCTCAACGGCATCATCGGCAAAGAAATCTTCATGGAGGTTCCAGAGGGGATGGATGCGCCAGAGGGCAAGGTGTGCAAGCTGCGGAAGTCCTTGTACGGGCTAAAACAATTTTCCCGATGCTGGTACCAACAGATGGAAAGCTTCATGGCACAATTCGGCTTCAAGCGCTATGAGGCGGATCACAGCGTGAACGTGCGCGCAACAAGAAGCTCCATCAGAGGGTCGCACTCTACGTGGACAATCTGATCTTGTGCTCTTCAGACCTGCCGAGCCTACAGCAGCAGTTGAGCAGCAGGTTCCAGATGTCAGACATGGGGGAGTTGGAGTTCTACCTTGGGGTGAGCATTACGCGGAACCGGAGGGCGCGCACGCTTGAGCTGGGACGGGCCAAATACTTGGCCGAGGTGCTGAAGCGATATGGCATGGAGGAATGCAAACCGGGGTGCAGTCCGGTCTCCACAACCTGTGAACTAAGTGCGGCAATGGCACCGCAAACAAAAGAAGAGCGGGAGGATATGGCAGGGGTGCCCTACCAATCGGCGGTGGGCAACCTCATGTACGCCATGGTGGCAACTTGACCGGACCTGGCCTACGCGGTGGGCCAAGTGAGCAGGTACGTGGCAAATCCAGGGCCACTACACTGGCAGGCGGTCAAGCGCATCCTCCACTACCTACTGGCGACAAAGCACGCGCGCCTGAGGTTGGACGGCAAAGGGCAGATGGACCCTTTGCGCTTGGTCTGCTACGTGGATGCAGACTACGCTGGGGATGTGGACAAGCGGAAGTCCACATCTGGCTACGTGTTCTTCCTCGCTGGTGCAGCGGTCTCGTGGTGCAGCAAGAAGCACGATTGTGTCGCCACCTCCACAGTGGAAGCAGAGTACATCGCGCTGGCTGAGGGGGTTAAGGAGGCGGTGTGGCTCCGTAGGTTGCTGGAGAGCTGGGCGTGCCGCAGCTGGAGCCTACGATGGTACAAGAGGACAACACCGGCTCCATCTCGCTGACATAGAGCCCGACGTAGCACAGGAGGACAAAGCACATTGAATTGCATTATCACTATGTACGGGACATGGTCGAGGAGGGGCATTTGGTGTTGTAGCCCTGTAGCACGCGCAACATGCTTGCGGATTGCATGACCAAAGTGCAACCCGCGGACCGGCACGCGATGAGCGTGGCCGGACTTGGGACGACCAGCTATGATGGGCTGGAGGGCGCAGCAAAAGATGAGTGAGAACAAGCAGGAGCAGCGGGCATGGCAGGTGCAAGGGGGAGAATGTTGAAAAATTACCCCTCCACATGCCCAAGTGCAGTGCCGGGAGGCGCGGATGAGCCGCCAGAAAGTGGAATCTCCACACCGGTGGATCTGGTGACTTAAGGATTGCTTGGTTTCCAAATGGATGATTGTCACATGAATTTGACGAGTTGGTGAATCCGGTGGAAGTTGTTTCGCCGGAATCGGACAAGCATCAAGGGAGATATGGCCTTCCAATGTTGGGGTGTGCGCAGCGGCTCTAGGAGCCGGCTGTGACTCGAAATCCGGTGGATAATCGACTGGATTGAGTAACGAAAACACCATGTGGAGAAATTGCTCCGGAAGGCCTGCCGAGGCGTCCAGTGGATAATCCACCTGATCAGATGGATCATACACCGGATCCTGTAGTGCAGGTTGTTACTGAGAGACTTAGCCAAAATCATGGCTCGGCATCCGAAACTCAATAGTATGTTTTGTTACTCGGGGACTTTGTCAAAATTCTGACTGCAGGACCGTGGACAGGTTTCGAACCTCGTCACACCCCATCACCAAACTCAACCCAAAAGTGGGGAAGGTGTGTGGAAACAGCGCAGGGGAGCCATACATCACGTGCAATGGGATCTGCGCCTTGGGAAAGGCGCTTCGCACGTGAAGGAAGGCGCCACGGCGAGTGGCGGTGTCAGGTTTCTGTGGTGGGTGAGACCTGCGCTTCGGCAAGTGTAACTTGCGCTATGATTGACTGAATCGCACGCGGTTTGGTGCGTTAGAAAGCTCATGACTAGCCGTATAAATGTTATGATCATGTCCATGCTCAAAAACTAATGGAAAATCACGTTATTCCCTTCACAAAAGTGACTGTCTCTAAATTCTTACTCACATAGCGTGAGGCGACCACGCTCAGTCTCAGATTTGCCAAAACAGAAGACGTGAACCAATAGAGTCTATCAGACCAACGTCGGGACCACATCCCACGGATTCCTCCTGACATCCCGTTGCCGTTACTGCGACAGGTCTGCTACCGCTGCGTTGCTATAGCCGTTGCCACTGCTATAGTGCTGCTCCTACTATTGTATCTATTGTCGCTGTAGTAGCTGCAATGCTGGTGCTGTGCTGCTGCTACTTCTGCTGCTTCTGTTTCTGTTGTTTCTTGCGGTTGCTGATGCCACCGCTGCTACAAGCTGCTGCCGCCGTTGTGTGCTGCCAGTGCTTGGAGCCGCCGTTGCAAGGTGTTGCTGCGAGTTGCTTCTCCTCAATTTTTTGCTGTACTGGCTAGTAGCTAGACACGCCTGCTGCTCCACCCTGATGCTACTGCTGCTGCTGATGTGGCTGTTGGAGCTCATCACTGCTGCAACTCCTCTTGCTATGGTGGTGGCGATTGTGTGGCGACGACACTGTTGCTAACGTCGGCTATGACAGGTCCCAAGATGTGGCGGCGGCGGTGACTCTCACTGCTTCTGCCGGTGCTGCGTCTCTTCGGCACACCTCAGCAAAAGGGGTCTCCCTGCCTTGATACCATGAGAAATTTCTAGGAAGCTTCCTCACCTTGCTGATGCTGACGTGGCGGCATTGTCCAGTCAGCTGGTGCATTAGCAAGAAAGGAAGTTCAAGGAACAGCAAGGGTCAGGCTAGGGAGAGGCGCAAAGTCTCTCATGCTTCAATAGCTTTGTAATGCAGAGAGAGATGACAACTGATAAGTACACAACATGAAGACCTCCGCTGCGCACAGCGGGTGACACACGCGACAGTGTTAGTTTGTCCTAAAACCGGCTCAAAACCACTGTTTTGGCCGTAACTCTGTGCACAGGTATCTAAACACAACACCATCAGAATCTAGAGATGATGAATCTCAAGCCAGATGCTACGACAGGTCACACACATGTGTCTGGTATCAATTAGTGGAAAGACAATGCAAAACATGCAAATTGGGCTCAGAAGCCAGTCCACCGAGAAAGCTCTAGCATCTACAGAAAAGCTACAGAGCATCCCAATAAGCACCCGGGATGTCATGGGAGCTATGTGGCAGCTGCTTGTGGTTGGAGCCACCACCCGTCGGTGCTCCGGCACCAGCTGGGTCTGCATCAGAGATCTGCACAAGCATGGATACGGCTGAGTGGTCACAGTAAGTTGTACAACAGACGGGGACGACTCACATCACAATAAACACTTGGTATCAGAGCGCAATTGTGCTGGAGGGGCAGTTTACACATTTACTACAAAGTGGCAATCTCGCACGAGTCTTTAGCATATCTTCACCATTCCGAAATTTGCAGGCCTCATGGCAACAACAATGAACAGAGCCAGTGCAATCGGCGACAACCAGCGGTAATCATAGAAGAATTCGACAATGGAGGATCAGCAGAATGCAATCAATAACACTGTCCAGGCAAACCGGGTAGCGACACAAAATTTCGCAACGCATGGCAGAGCATCAACGACCCCGACAGCCAACCTGGTGACTGATCCCTCGTGTAGGTGGTGTTGACAGTAGGCTGAGGCCGCCACGCAAGGACGGAAACACCATGGATCCATGGCGACAAATAGAGCAGAGGGCAAGAAACCCTCATCATGTGTGTACGTGAGTCAACAGCAACATAATGAGAGTAAGATGCGAGCGAGGTGGTATGAACCGGTTGACCGGGCCACCCACGCGAGTGGCCCAACGTGGGGCCTGAACGCCATCCCGGGTCGAGCCAACCCGGTAGGCCAAAATGCCGTTGTGGTTATCTCAAACTCCGGTATAACCGAGAGTGTGGCCCTGTAGGATCAGCAATCTGGTATACAATACAACCCCGCCTAGCTAGGCATGCATATCATTACAAAGAGAAACACCACATTGACCACAAGCGTATGTGGATGCATGCCTCTCAGTGTGTCACTATTTAATGTCAGACAATTGAGCGCTAATCACAACATTCTGAAGCCAACACTCTTGCTCTCAAGCACATCAGAAGATGATGAAGGTGGCGCCAATCTTGCATTGGACAAAGACGCCAAGAGTTCTCAGTTCACCACGTGTGCGCCTTGAGCTTCACAATAGCTTTAGTCACTTGCAGTGATGGTGTGTGCGTGTGGGTGGAGTCAAGAGGTAACCTGTGTGTCTTACATTCACAGCCAACACCTCAGGCTAAGCGAACTCTTCGCCTGCGCCATTGCCCGCCGGGTCTGTTGGTGTGTGTTAGTCATGGATACCTTTGGAATTGTCGCCACAGCTCGTTGGTATGCCAGGACACTCGACGGCCACGTTCACAGCATCAGCACCAGCCGGGGCGCCATCCCATGCTATTCGAATTTGTCTCGGTGAAGAACTCCTGGGTGTAGGTAGTGGAGGTTTGCTAGCATAGAGTTTTCAACAAGTGACAAGGCACACAGTGTATGCCATGGATGTAGCAAGCTCAAAACATAGAATGCTTAGAGACAGTAACGAGCAAGCAAGTGAAGTCACAAAGGAGCAAGATGATGACGTCTGTTGACCGAGCCACCCACTCAAGACACTTGAAGTGGAGCCCGGAGGCCACCAAGTGATCGAGCCACACCAATTAGCAAGCGAGCTCTCGGTTGGTTTCTCACAGGCTAGAATAATCTAGTCATGTGGTCCTAAGGGATCAGCAACCCAAAATCATCCGTTTACCACATGCATGACTAAATCATAGTAACCACATCGACCAAGAGCGTAGGTGGATGCATGTCTCCCTCAGCTACACTTTTTCCATGTCATGCTACTAAGAGACCAAGCATTTTCAATCTCGTCTTTGTACCCGTCCTCTCCAAGGATCTCATGCACATTTAGACCGAGTGCTGTGTACGCCAGTCTTTCTATGAATCTAGCATTGTATGTCCCATGATGTGGGTAACGACGTAGCACCCAAGAGCTCGGATCCAAGTCAATCACCTGCACTTACAGTAACATTGTGTGTGTATGCACACAGTCAAGAGGACACTTGTGTGTCACCCATAACCAACACTTCCCCATGACCCAGAGGCAAACATCCCATACACACATGAGATCAAAGACAAGATGTGACCAGATCACTCAATAACATGACACACACAACATGTTCATATCAACCAGGAGCATCACGAGCACGCTGTATGCCAAAAACATGCACGACCGCTTGAAACACGCCATTCCTGAGTGCTTTGGTGAGAACGTCTGCACGCTGCTAATGTGTGTCGACCTGAACGACTTGAACATCTCCAGGAGCAATGCATTCATCTTCAAAGTGGTGCTCAATGTTGATTTCCTTAGTGTAAGAATGATGCATGCCATGGTGCTCAGAATTGCCTTGGTACTTTGATTATCGGAATGCAAGGTGATGTAGCGGATGGGAACGCACAACTGTAGTAGCATGCACGATAGCCAAACACTCTCACATGTACTTGCATGAAGCGATACGTACTCAGCCTTGCTAGAGCTCTATGCGACACATCCTTGTTTCCCACTCTTTGACGAGACATCAGTCCCACGAATAAGGAAGATGTAGCTGGTGCGACTATGGGCATCAATGTCATGTACCTAATCACTGTCCGTGTATCCGTCAATGAACAACGAGGACCATGCACGGTAGCACAGTCCTACATGAGGAATGGACAGTGCATAGCGGACCACACAGAATACTGCCTCAAGGTGCCTCCGACGAGGCAACTGAGAGAACTGAGCAAGGAAGTTGACCGAGAAGGACACATCTACTTGCGTGGTTGTTGCAAGATACGTGAGGGACCCGATCACACTGAGGTTATCAGTGACATCAACAATTCCCCTAGCTGAGATGAGTCAGGGGACTTCAGGCGCTCCCCTATTGGCTTCATTGGTGAAGACACAGTAGGTGTGTCAGTCAGCAAAGAAGTAAACCGCTCCCTCAGGCTACAAGTGTAGGCTGCCTCGTGCACGTGCAACGTGCGACACTAACGATCGCACTCAAGTTCCATACCAAGGAACAATCGAGCTCGGCCTAAATCCTTTATCTTGTATGCGGACTGTAGAAGAGACTTCACTGATTGGACAGCAGCAGGGCTGGTTGAGGCAACGAGGAGGTAGTCGACATAGACCATAATAGCCACAAAGGACTCTTATGATGCATGTAGAAATAGTGCAGGATCGACGCTACTAAAATGGTAGCCTCCTCTCTCGAGAGTGGAGGAGATCTCCATGTTCCAGCACTGTGGTGACTCTGAGCCCATCAAAAGCCTTTTGTAGCCGCCAGACCTTGTTTGTGCCATTGGAGAAGCGAGATGGTTGCACATTATAGATCTTCTCATCCACTTTTCCATGTAAGAACACATTGTTAACATCCATCTGCTCCAGCTCCTAGTCATGCTAGACGACCAGACGCACGGATGGTGGTGTACGTCCGATTAGAGAAAAATTCTTGTCAAAGTATCCCAGGGACCTCAGAGAATCCCTTGGCTGTGAGCTGAGCCTTGTACCTATCAACCTTGTCATCAGGCTTTAGCTTCCACCAGAGAACCCAACCGGCCGAGATGGCTTTGCGGCCAACTAGAAGGTCGACAAGCTCGATGTCCCCATGTTCCTTGAGGACAGTCAGCTCCTCTTGATGGCCTTTTTCTACAAGTCAACATGAGCTGCCTCTCGAGCATGGTGAACCTTGGTAAGCTCCAGGGAGAGTGAGGGAAGCCCATTTTCTGCAAAACAGGCTACAACATAGCTGGTGACAGAGGCCTCGATGGCGTTGAGAAACTCATGAGCAACGAGTGCATAATCCACAACAGAGTTAGGATGGACTACACTGACAGCAAGCCCGAGTGCATCTAGGCCAGTGCATGTGGCGGAAGATGCCGTAGTAGTGGACAATGTACAAGGACCAGTGTGGTGTCAAGGGGACTGAGAGCTAGAGTGATGAGGAGGAGAGCAAATTCTCCCTCCATGTATGCATAGGTCAGAACCATCAGGAGGAGCCTAGGATGCAAGGAGAGGCTTTGAGACATCAGGATTTGAGGCATCAACAGACTCTGATGTCTGTGGTGCAGGCGTCTATGGTGAGTGAGGAGTGGAATGTGTAGGTGACTGCGTGTAGACACTAACAGATGGCTGTGCCAGACAGCTGGTGAACACAGATGCGGACTCAAAAGAAGCAGAGGGAGAGAGTGTTGGTGACAACTCCAAGGAAGATGCTGTTTGTGAGCCGGATGAAAGACCAAGGGAATCACCATCCATGAAAGGGATAGATAAGAATCAAAGGGAAGAAGAAGGGCCAAGGTGGGAGCCGTGCAAGGGGAGTCTCCACGAGGAGGGATACCCATGACACCAGAAGCTGGAAAGAGCCACCCCCAAGCCAACAGAGCAAGGTCAGAGAGGAAGGTGGAGCAATTCATGATGATAGACATCCTCAGAGGAGAGAGTATCCTAGGATTCAATGACCCAGGAGCGATCAGTGTTCCAGATTCTCCAAGGCTTAAACATAGTAGAAACACGAAGGATGGTGCAAAGGCATGTATGGGGGCTAAGCTTGCCGTCTTAAAGGTCCTCGGGGAGCCAGACAATAGTAACACAACCCCAAACGTGAGCAGGATGCAGGTCTATGCGACGACCAAATCATTGCTCAAAAAGGGTGACATAATGAGGGCGAGGACCGGGTGGAACACGGTTGTAGAACTAGGTCATGTACGACATGGCCTCAAAAGAAAAGAGCACGAGTACATCGGAATCACTAAGAAGGATGTGGACACCACCAGCAAGGGCCCGGTTCTGGCTTGCAGAGAAGACAATCTTCTGGGCCGTGTAGGGAGCGGATGGCTCCATACACACTCTACGTGTTGTGAGGAAGTGGGCAGTGGGACCCGTTAGCTCCCCTCTCGATCAGAGTGAAAGACTCGAAGACACGGACCACAGGCAAGCTCTACCTAGGAAAGCCATGACTTAAGAGTGGAAAACACATCACCTTTTTTATAGAAAGCAAAGACCTAGCGCATGCGGGAAAATTCATCAATGAGACAGAGGACATAGTGGCCAACCTCCTCCAGAGCCTCATGAGTAAGGGGACCTATGAAATTAGCATACAAGAGATCAAGGGGGTGGGACGTGAGAGACTTAGAGGTGGAGAATGGGGAACGATGTGTTTTTCCCTCAGCACAGTCAAGACAATCAGTAGGACAAGGAGCAGGAAAGGTGGATGCATCAACACCATGAGCAGGAAGAGCATGGAGCAGGGTGAACGTGACAAATGCGATGATGAACCAGTTGTGTGTGTGTATGAGAGAGAGCGCTCAAAGTGAACAAGACCAGAAGTGGCAGGTGCAAGGGAAAAACATGGGACGTGAAACAGGCACTTGCAACAAGTTCCCTGCAGCAAGAGACACGCAGTGGTACAATGCAAAACGGATGTCATGTCACGTCTGGAGGTGAAGTCCATTTCCTAGTCATCAAGTGTCGTAATAGAGAGCAGACTGAATTCAAGAGAGGGAACGTACGACACGGCGTGCATGAAGAGTTCCTCCCCTGGTCAAACAAACCAAACCACTCCAACACCATGAAATGGGAGAAGTTGGATGATGCCAGTGTGTACAAATCGAGCAGATCCAACAGGACCAAGAGAGACAAACAAGGAGAGAGAGAGAAGGTCATATGATGGGTGGCTCTGTACTGAAGGATAAAAAAAGCCACCCAACACACGAACAGAAGTAGGGAAACGACTGGCAGTGGCAATAGCGGTGAGAGCTGCTGACTGCAGGCGGCAAGACAACGAAGCAAGCAAACAGATCGCCACTCCTCAATCCATAGAACATCACCTTGCAGACACCGCTGGCCATGACCAGATGCACAGCCACACATGTCTCCATCCACTATACATGCAAGTGACTCTGACTCTGATCATCCACTCTCACCTCCTTGATCACGTTGGTGGAGATGACGTTGGTGGACTACGTAAGGGAGAGCAGCGCCCAACAAACGGTCGTCCTCAGGTGGATCAGGGATGATGACAATGCCAGAGGAGATGCGTTAAGATGGGAAGGTAGGTGAGGCCTAGGCAAGAGGAGAGTAGAGACTGGAGGGAGGGCCTTAGTAGACGGGCCCTCCAAAACCTGTGGACCACTCTCAAGGGTAAAGGAATGGAGGTGGTACTGGAGCGGTGGTGCATGATGTTGCATCAATGTATGAAGATGGAATACAACTGTAGAGGTGGACACGCGAGTAGAGTTTTCAGAGCTATTTGAGGTGCGTTTCCAATGTGCTCGTATCGCAAATGCAAGGCGGACGTTGTCAGGAGGTTCTAGACAGTTGGGAGTGGAATGGCCAGTGGTACCGTAGTTCCAGCATGTATCAGTGCTGGAGGACGATTATAGGAAGAGGATGAGGAGCCGCTAGAACCCCATCCTTTCCCATGCCTGCCCTGTATGTCTGACTCGCTGCCACCTTGGCCTTTCCCTCAACCACGTCCACCTTCCCCGTCCTGACTGAGGAGGGAAGTGGCTGGTGTGTAATAGGTGGATAAGGACGAAGTAGAGGAGGCTGTTTAAGAGGTTAGTGTAGTGATGGCTGCTACGACTGCGGCATGATGGATGCATTTTTTGTGTAGGATGCTCTACCAGTCGGTGAGGCACTGAGAGGTGAACTCCCAGAGAGTACCAATGCCTGGAGGAGCATTATCTGGAACAGGTTTTGTAGCAAGAGGCTTGAGCTCGAATGCCTTGAACTCTTTGAAGATGTCAGACAGTTCAAAGATGAGGCCGCTGACAATGGAGAGGACTGTAGGAAGTTGTCCAGGTGATGCTTTGTCCAGATTACATAGCAGACAGAGACTACGAGTCCAATAGGCATCGGCTGTCTCATCAGCACGCATAGACAACATGTTGCTTAGACAGTGTGCGCACTCTGTACAGCATGGTCTGTGATAGTGGTGTGATTCTTGATGAGGACGTATGTGGCAGCATGGTCAGTAGGTGCGTGACATGTAGTGTGAGCGTAGTAGGACCCAATCTCATCAATGAGATCATCGGTTTCAGCATGGATGAGAGCACAAACCCCTCGAGCAGAATCAATATCGACTGGGACCAAGGGAGGAAGAGCTAAGGAATTAGGTTCATGGTAGTATTCCCAAAGGTGCTCGTCATGCACTGAAGTGAACCTCCCACGAGGAGAAGGTGTGGTTGGACGTGAAATGGGGTGGAAGGGAATCAAAGTCGGACTTGTGGTGCATGGACAGTGCAAGTTTTTTGGCAGTTGCTACTCTGGTAGCAGTGGTGACTGCAAGTGGATTAGAGGAGAGTGAGCTAGAGGCGGTGGATGATGTGAAGCAGGTGACGTGGAGAATGCAGTAGTAATGCTGGAAGCAATTAAAGGAGAAGGAGTGGAGTGCGTGTGGGTTGGAGATGATTGAGAACTAGGTCAGCTATGTGATCAGTGAATGTATCTTGATCAGCCTACTCACTGCGCTGGACAGTGAGGGCTGCTTGGAGAGCAGCACGCTCTCCCTGTAGCGCTGCTTGTAGTGTGGCATAATGGTCATTGTCGACTGGCATGATGCCAATGAGGCAACTATTCCAAGGAAATTTTGGCACAGTTTTCCTTGTCCCAGTGGGCGTGGGAAGTTATAGAGAGTGTGGCGCTCAAAGCTGTGTTGCAAGGCAAAAGATCTAGACAGAAGCACATGGCCACGGAGAGGCAATAGGGGGAAACTACAAGGGAAAGAGTGTGCAAAGCTCACCAGAGCTCACAATGCACAGAAAACAGAGGTGGTTGAGCTGCTGGTGCTCACTCTGCGATGACAGATGTGGTGGAGGACATGGAGACAATGAGACATGCAGCCCCCGTCAGGGCGGCACGTGCAAGAGTGGAGGTGGCCACAGTTATTGAGGCAAGAACTCGGATGTGGTGGATGAATGTCCCTGAGGAATCTGCAGGGAAGGCATGTACCTTAGAAGTCTAGATGGAGCTAAATGCACAAGAAAGTGTTGTGGCTGTTGCTACTGCTGATGCTACTACGTCTGCTATAGTGGCAACCTGTGTGGCAACGTTAACTGTTGCCGCTGCAAGGGGTCCTTGGTTGACTACAGCTGTGGTGGAGGTGTTAACTGCCATATCGGTAGCAGTGGTTGCTTGGGCACGAGTTGCGCATGTAGTGGCAGTAAATGTGGAAGCAACTGCAGCATTGGGGACAAGTGTTGCTTCCAAAACAGAAAGAAAGTCAGAGTGACTTGAGGAGGCTTCTTCAGAGCTAGAAGCCACTGGGGATGCAAGATGATGAAGAGGAAAGGGCCTATGAGCTGCTTTTGGTGCTGTCGGTGTCGCCCCACCAGGGGCAGCATGCTGACCTTGCTGATGTATTCTATGGACAATAGAAGAGCTTACAGGAGATTGTGGTGTACGTTGATCTCATGGGGTGGCTGTGGCCGGCACATTGTGCGGCGTATGAGTGTCATCTTAAGCATATAGTCAGTGCGCCTCAGCCTCCCTCTCATAACACTTTGCAGGGTCAAACTCCTTGCCAAGATAGTATCTTAGATCCTGTTGGTGAATACGTTGCTACTCCTCTCTCTTGGCTCTTGCCTTGTACCACACAACTTTGTCCTCCATGCGCTAGTGCTCACGAGCCAGGGTAGGTGAAGTCGGATCTGGCTTCGTGTTTGGCAGGGACGCCAGGGTTTCTGCAGTGGTCGTGGCTGCTGCTACTGGTGAGAATTCCTTGTGCGCACAGACGGAGTCACTACTAGATGCTGGGTTGTTGCAGTGGCTGCAGTTGCTACTTTTTCTGGGGAGCTTAGATGCTCCTGTGCCTTGGTGCTTGGATGCCATGGTACATTGGTGCAACGGTACTGTGGTCCCTTGGTCCTGCGGTGCCCAGGTGCCATAGTGCCACGGAGCTTGCATACTCCGGTGCCTTGGTGCTGTGGTGCCGTAGTGCCTCGGTGCTGCGCTGCTTAGATGCCACGGTGCCTTGGTGCCATGGTATTGTGGTGCCTTGGTGCTGCAGTGCTGCAGAGTTTAGATGCTCTGTTGCCTTGGTGCTGTGGTGCCTCAGTGCCTTGGTGCCATGGTGCTTAGATGCCAGGGTGCCTTGGTACCATTGTGATGTGGTGCCCTGGTACTGCGATGCCACAGTGCCTCAGTGCCGTGGTGCCTTGGTGCTGCAGTGCTGTAGAGCTTCAATGCTCTGGTGCCTTGGGGCCGCGTTCTGTGAAGATTAGACGCTCCGGTGCTACATAGAGGGAGAGAGCAGATGAGGCGGGTCGAGACTTAAGCGCCATCCACGACATGACGTGGGAGGAGAAACATGGAGAGAGAGGGGCTGAATATGGTGGTAGAAGTAGCAAGAAAGCTGTTGCAGGAATGTGTGGAACTACTGCTGTCAGACCGGGAGCGCTGCCCTAGCTGGGCCTGATGTGGCTGAGAGCAATGGTTGCAAGAATACCGCCACGGATGTCACTGCTCAAATCGAACTGACAGTGCCAGATCCAAGATCAAGTGAGTGGAGGGCATGGGTCTTCATCTGATACCTGTAGGTAGTGGAGGTTCACTAGCATAGAGCTCTCAACAAGCAGCAAGGTACACAGTGTACGCCATGGATGTAGCAAGCTCAAAACCTAGAAAGCTGAAGAGACAATAACGAGCAAACAAGTGAACAGGTCATAAGGAAGCAAGATGATCAATGCTGGTTGACCAAGACACCCACGCGAGACACTCGAATTAGGGCCCGGACACCATCCATGAATCAAACCACACCGATGAGCAAGCGAGCTCCTGGGTGGTTTTTCACATGCCAGACTAATCCGAGGGATTAGCAAACCAGCATCACCCATTTACCACACGCATGACTAAACCACTGTAACCACATGAACCATGAGCGTATGTGGATGCATTTCTCCCTGTGCTGCGCTTTTTCCGTATCATGCTACTAAGGGACTAAATACTTTCCAAGGCTCTCAAACACATTTAGACTGGGTGATGTGTACACCAATCTTGCTGAAAATCCAGCACTTTGTGCCACATGATGTGGGTAACCACGTAACACCTGATAGCCTTGATCCAAGTCAATCACCTTCAGTGATAGTGACTCTGTGTGTGTGTGTGTGTGTGTGTGTGTGTGTGTGTGTGTGTGTGTGTGTGTGTGTGTGTGTGTGTGTGTGTGTGTGTGTGTGTGTGCGTGTGTGTGTGTGTGTGTGTGTGTGTGT
>SZWC01002097.1:99870-116634 GCA_023375785.1 Penium margaritaceum | reverse complement strand
TGTGTGTGTGTGTGTGTGTGTGTGTGTGTGTGTGCGTGCACGGAGTCAAGGGGTAACTTGCGTGTCATCAATAACCAACACATGGGCTCATTTTCTTACTACCGCTATCCTTGCTCGTTCATGATCGACCTGTGTAGAGTTTCTGTTTCTACACCGGGTACTCCTTTCGGTTTGCCATTTGGACAACCAAGGAGCCCGTACGCCTTTCAGGTTATCTCGAGCTCTTGTTTTGGTGCTTGCAACCCGGATAGTCTATTTTCCACCGGTTGGTTGGACTTGTGCGCTTTGTTGTACGCATGTAGGTAGGACTACAACTACATACTTGTCTGTTTGTTCTGTAATTAAATTCTATGTTTTGAATTATATCTTTGCTGTCTCTCCACCTTTCAGAGCACTTTCCATCATGTTATCCGAGCAGTAGAGAGACACAACTGCTTCCTATCACCATGTAGTACTCATCAATGGCAACGGAAACATTTGGACTGGGCAAGGCTAGGCTGGGTGGGACGTACCGGTCTTGGCAACGTGGAGGCCATGAGCTGAGGATTCTTGTCACGTAGTCCTTCTGCAGAGCCGGAGGTGGAATGCTGCCATTTTTTATCCCCTTGTCACAGCGGCCTTCTTCGTGGTGACATGAAGCTGGAGTGACAATGCCTTAGGCTGCCACAACAGCTCTAGCACCAGTGGAAGATGTGTCCTGCTATCGTCATTGAAACAGGAGCAACAATTTGCAACGTCAATAGTAGCAGATCAGTAGTGGATCAGCAGTGGATAAGTTGCAGCAGTAGCAACCAGTACGAAAACGATAGCGCCATCATGTCAACGGGCTGCAGCTACAGCGGCAGGAGCAACTACATCAGCCATAGTAGCAGGAGCAGCAACAGCCATACCCAGAGCAGCAGCAAAGCAGCAACATTAGCAACATCCATAGCAACTCTAGCCGAAACAATCACATCATGTTTTTTGTGCCCACAATAGCAGTGATAGTCGTACCTGTAGCAGCAACAGAGCACCAGAGTTAGCAACATCCATAGCAGCTGTAGCAGTTGCTGCATCAGCTGTACTCATAGCTGCAATAGAGCAACAACCGCAGCATCAATTGTATCAGCAGCAGCAATTGCAGCATGCTTGTAGTGAATGCAGCAATAGCAGCAAAAAACTTGTTGCATAAGCAGAAGCAGGTCCATTGTAAGAGCAGTAGCACTAGCTAAGGCAGCGGCTATTGGTGGGATGCTACTTGGCAACTTCCTACACCCCTTTCTCTGTTGGTCAATTGGCTTGTCGATCAACAACTCGTCCATTGACAAGCCCGTCGACCGATGAGCTCGTCAATCAACAAGCTTGTCCACCGGACTGAAGATCACTCATCCAAACTTAAAAAATGTGGGGATGAGCTTAGCCACCATTGGCGCCTCAACGACCACCCTAGGTGAACCTGGGTATGCCTGCTCCAACATTAGGTGTTTCCTTGTACAACTTTCTTACTCCATTTTATTTCATCCTGTTTTTCTCTATCTCTTTCTTTTTCTCTCATGTTTTCCTTCACTTGGTCAAGACCCGGGAGTTAAGGGGCTTTTCCCGTTGCCTCAAGAGATAGTGCATCCTTTTTTCACCCTCCATCCTCTTTGTTTGAGATCCTCACACGTGGGAGTCTTACCCCGTGCAGTGAGAGATGACCAACTTCATGTCTTTGATCATTCTGATGCCTGCTTGGGATTCCATGTCAGCCCCTTTGGCGGTTACTGTACCCCACCCTGGTTGGCACTGCCTTCTCCATCCTACACCCCTCCACAATGGCTCCAGCCTTTCACGATTTTTCGTATGGTCGGAACACATTTGCTCCATCATCCCTTCCCATGCTTGGCCTCTGATTTTCCCCTCTGGTTTGAGTTTGGCTGACAAGTCCGGGGATCACCAATGTTCGTCGGATGGAGTCCTTTGGCGCGCATCATGTGGTGGGACTATGTCATAGTCTTTCACCCTGTTGCGTCTCCTTGCTGAAACTTCTAGGCATGCTGAGAGCTCTCCTGGACTTCTTTGCAATATCGCATCGTGTCATGTGACTACCTCATCTCGTGTGTTGAGTGGCTTCTAGATCATCGAATCTGGATCCACTCATCACATAGCATTGTCTAATGCCGTGTTTGTCACGTTGGGGCCTTTTGGTGACATGCGCTTCGTTCACTCTGACTCAAGCTAGACGTTGCCAGTTTATGATGTTGTTGTCTTGCATTTTAATGGTCCATTGGATGATGTCTTCTTGCCTGATTTCCTCT
The DNA here is from genome assembly GCA_023375785.1 of Penium margaritaceum. Taxonomy (NCBI): domain Eukaryota; kingdom Viridiplantae; phylum Streptophyta; class Zygnematophyceae; order Desmidiales; family Peniaceae; genus Penium; species Penium margaritaceum. Next base: position 114,358 of record SZWC01002097.1, on the reverse strand, counting down.
TTGTACCTGCGCTTGAGCTCAGCTTGTTATCTATCACTACCTTGGATGATAAGGGCATGGAATTTTTCATCGGCACTATGTCTCTGCAGTCCTCTGGCCATTATTCTATTTGTGTTCTGCATTGTGACAAGTTTTATCTTGTGTCCATGTTTGCATCTTCGTCCGCCGCCAGTGCCATAGTGCATGTGCATATTGCTCCCTAACTTTCTCCTGCGCACACACATTTGCTCCATCGTTGCTTGTGTCATATGCATACACACTTATCCACAACCTCCTATGTCCTCAGCCTGCCATTAGTCTTGACCCTGGCACTTATTCTTTACCCTAGGCTGATGACTGCTTTTATTGTGTACAAGGCAAGCTTCATTGCCTGTCCTTTCAATTGTCTGACTTCCGCACGTTGCATCCCCTTTCCCTTGTCCACGTGGACGTCATGGGTCCTCTCCTTGATGATTTTCTGAAGTTCTTGGATGGTTTGCCTTGTGTCTTATGGATGACTTCTCTCACTTTCCTTGGCTATTGTTTTGCTCCAATCATGGTTGGGAATGCGTGGGCCCCACAACCCACTTCCTTTAGTCTCAAGGGGAGTATCTGGAGCTCTCTCCTCCATATATACCACAACAGAATGGGCTCCCGGAATGTTAGAACCGCACAGTTGCTGACGGTATTTGCACCCTTCTTGTTGAGTCTGGCCTTCCTCTGCTATTTGCCTTTGAGGCCATGTCCTACATGCCATGGGTTTGGAACCATGTTCCGCACGGTCCGCCACCTTTTCATGTCATGACGTTTGAACGATGGTATGGTCATCATTCAATATTGCTTGTTTTGTCCCATTGCATGTGCCCTTCTCTCATCCAGGGAGAGGTGGTGTCTGTGGAGTGCCCTTTGGTAGTGGCTCCACTCCGTATCCCACGTCTACTGTTGAAAACTGATAAGTGAGGATAGTCAATTTGATTCAAGAATTGACGCATGAAACATAGATTGTGGAATGAGAGAAGGTACTTGAGCAAAGTCATCAGACGTAGATTGAATCTGATTGGAGTGCATAGGATAGATCAGTAACTCCTAGCTCTGGAAACACCAGTAGATACGGTGACCCAGCTATAGTCAACAAAGGCTCAGAAAGGGTCGTCTGGTTGCATCGATCAACAGATCAAAGTTTTAAAGATCAGAATGAGAATGAGCTCTTGGTGGATTTGGCGTTCTGAAACTTCGCGGCTACATCCAGGGACACGACAAGTTCTGAGTACGAATTGTCCGCTGTTGTCTTCAGATCGGGCTGTGTTGCCGGTTAATCTGATGCCGTTGATCTTCCATGATTGTGTTGATTTGTATCTGCTTTGAACATGTTGGTGTAGAGAAATAGCCTTTTCGTTTTTTTTAGAGTTGTTTGTCCAAAACAACACACCCTACTGCTCGAGGTATTCGATTTTAAAATTTTTCTGGTCGTTGAAATTGTGTCAATTTTTTTTTTGATGAAGTTAAAATGCTATGTAAATGATTTGAGTATGTTATCGATGAAATCATGGTGTAGGAAATGTTCACTTGTATTTCACATCACATGTTTGTTCACATTCTCCGAAGAGTCATTCGTGGTGGCGAATGACACATAGGCGTGAACAACCATCCGTAGAAAATGACAATCCCACGCGACACGACACGCACCTAGACCCGTCGGTGGTCCTCAGTTTTTCTGTGCAGTGGAATATCTCGTTGAATTATTTGGTTTTTGCAAAAATGATCATGGGCTTTCGTTGAATTCAATGTGCCAGTTGAATGCCAATTCATTCAATTGGTATTTCAAAAATTATAATCAACCCATTTTTTTCATATAATTCATAGATTTCATAACTAGGAAAACCTATATTGTTGAATTCCTTGAGCAATAGGGTAATTATCTAGGTACTTGAATGGGCGAAGGAAAAAAACTGTTTTAGTCGAACGTGAAAGGCACTACGGTATGTGTTAAAAACTGGGATAAAACTATGCGAGGTGCCTAGTTTGACCCCATCTTCGACGCGGGGTCACGCCCGCCTTTTGTCGTCCTTCCGCGATGCTTTGCGAGGTCCTGATGTAGCGGAAAGGCTTGTATTTGAAGTGCCATGCAGTCGGATGCCTCTCTGCACCTGTCGATTGCTATGGTGGCAGAAGTTGCTGAAGCGGATAATCGTGGTTGCGATTTCAAAAAAAGTCACAGTATCCACGTGGTTGCGTAGTATTGAGGTGCAATGCCAAGAAGTATTATACTTAACCTCCGAGTTGACGAACTATACTCCATCGAACATGCGAACAGACGAATGAGAAGGCAGACTGACGCTTGGCGAGAACCAATGCCGTCACACACATCGCAAGCAACCGCTTCAGAAGTATTCACGCTTCCGATGAATTGCTGAGGCACAGAACTCGGGGTGTCCAAGCAAGCAGAAAATTGTGATTTTGTGAAGGAAGAATAATACACTACTGTACAGGTCACAACTCATCTTTCTTTACACCTCCTTCGGTACTGTTTTTTTTAGACCGTGCAACAATCCGAAGTTGGATGGAAGGGTCTTGAATTCTGTTCGACGGAATAGTTCTTTCGTGCGACTTTCTATTTGCGATGAGATGGCCTTTCAATCGGCATATTACATAGGCAAATACTAGGGTAGCGGTCGCCGATATAGTGCATTTTTTCACACGGCATAAACTAGACACAAGAATCCTTTCTCGACATTGTTCGAACACACGCTGTCGAAACAGGCACCTGCATTCGTCGCGATTCTAACTCGTCAGTCCGGGTAGGTGTGTGTCGCATACACAGCAGCTCGGATATATTCGCCCCAAAAACTGTCGATCTTTCCTTTCTCCATGAAAAAGAAATGTGTTGAAGAAAAATGATTGAGAACTTTTCAATACATTTAGGAGTTAAGAATGAGCTCCATGCCGTTCTTTACAGTGATGAACCCGCGGCCAACAAGGCGAACCTCGGGTCCAACCGAGGAAGTCGTCCTTGCCTCTAGTGCTAGTGGCACTTAGAGATTTGAAAATTTTAGAGCTCAGTCTGAGCTTCAAACTGGTTTTTACGGCATCCAATATGGATACTAAACGAAGGAATTGCCCTCTTGCTTGTGTTGAACCAGCTGGGTTAAGAAGCAGGGAGTATTCTGGAGAAGAGAGGGAAAAGTGGCCATCAACGTTCGAATCAACAACCCTCGGCCTCACTGGCATTCGACGACCAGCTGCGCTACTTGAGCACATTTGAAAATTCTCAGTTGCGTCAATATCTTTGTATACGTTGTCTGAGGGGCCGAGCCGCCACAGTAGAGGGGAGAACGAAGGAAACTTCCTTCCCTCCTTCCTTCTTGGACCGTTAGCCTAGCTCAGGGATGGGGCATGGAAGTCCACCTCCTCGCCTCCCCCTTGGGCTGTCAGCCCTCATGAGGAGGAGGGGGGAGGGGGCAAGAGATCCTCTCCTCTCCTCCCCCTTGGACAGCCGGCCCTGGAAGAGGAGGGAGGCGAGGGAGGGGAGCGGGCGACTCGCCCTCTCCTCTCCCCCTAAGGCACCGTCGGCACCATGGACGAGGGGGAGGGGGAGGAACAAGCCTCTCCTCCTTCGTGGCACCGTCGGTGCCATGAGCAAGGGAAGGGAGGGGGGAGAGTCATCCTCACCCCCCCCCCTAAGGCGCTATCGGCGCCATGGGTAAGGGGGCGAGAGAGGAACGCGTTCATCTCCTCTCACTTGGCGTTTTCTGTGGCACAAGCGAGGGAGAGAGGGGGGCTCGCCCCTTCCTTTCCCCTCGGTGCCGTCGGCACCAAGGACGGGGGGAGTAGAGGGGGATCACCCCTCATGCCCCTTGGCGCTGTTGGTGCCATGAGGGGGACTCGGTTCGATTCAACGACCCATTGTAGCTCGTTGAGCTACAAAACCTGCTCCCCGGTCTGGCAGTTTTTCCTCTTAGGAAACCTTGTTCGGGTCACATAGTAACCCTATTACAATTTCTTTGCTTGGCAAACAAATTTATTTTTTGCATTTGTACCTGGGCTGTTTGGTGGATCGGTCACTCTTCTGACATATCCACCAATCAGGGTGCAATAATTTGTCGGACTGTATGCCCATCCACGTCCGCGTACGCTCAGACAGGGTTGGTCCAGAAGAAAAAAATCACGAACATCGACCTAGATCTCTGGACAGACCACGAATAGTACGTAATCATCAGTCCGACGCCAGGAAAAAAGGGTAAGGACTGTACGTTGGGTTGGGTCCAACCCCTCCAGTCCAGAAGAATTAAATGTTGTTTTTTTCCCTCTATGTTGCTCCTCCTTTGTAGCGCAGGTGGCCAGTTCAGGCCACGTGGCACACTTCTCGTTACATCCTCGCCCTGTCCTGTTTCACAGAACTGGTCATCATGGTCAACCCTTGACACTCGCGAACCCGGTTCCAAGCAGGGTAAAAATGTCATAAAAAGAAAAGGAACCCAACCACCGTCATATAAGAAGGTAAGTAAATTAAGTTTTGCCTATAAACACGTCATTTTTTTTGTAAGATAATGAAACATTCAAAATTCATCCAAATTTGTCAAAGATTTTTTTTTGTGAACTTCGCAATAGACGTGTGAAACTAGCATGTTCACAATACAAAAACAAGTTAATCTCATTCAAAAGAGTTCATCATCACATAAAACCATATTCATAAAAAAAAGAGAGAAAATACCTTTTGAGGTTCTTGTTCAATATGCAGGTGAATTGTTGTACGTAATATTGTATCGTCAAGCGCATTTGTTCAGTTTTCGGTTGTGTTTTTTTTTTAACTTCTACATACACACAGGCTGGAATAAATCTAGCTTAGCTTGAAGTAATTCAAGAAGATTTTTCCCAAACCATACACAATGTTTAAGAGCACACATGGACAAACAAAAAAAATCGCTTGAACAAATGCGGGTGACATTTTGACAGTCCATTTACAACCAGTATTGGTTTCCACGCACGAGGTAAACTCTCATGGCAAACCTTCCATTATGTGGTCCAGGTTGCTGGTAATTGTTTAGCCTCTCAAGAGATACTAATATGAATACTTTTGCACGGTTACTACGTAACCCTATGCACGCTTTGCCCGCAACACCTGCCTCTTGTTTCTTCTTTTTTAAACGTTCAGCTTTCGGCTCGTCAATGCGAGCCTTCCGCTCGTTCCGCGAGGGTCAATCGGTCGCTCCACCGATCGGGCGGCCTTTGGTCGAATGGGACCATACATCATTTTGTCTCTCGATGTAATTGCCTGATCTACAGGGTAGTGATCATTTCGACGAGAATCGAACGGCCAGGTGAACCATTAGAATTGGTTTTTTTTTTTTCAGAAGCTTTGGCTCTGATGCCAATGTAACAGTCCTGGCCTGTTTTGCGACTAACTTGCAACCCAAAACGCAGGCACTTTGAAATTGTATTCCAAGGAGGCATAGCAAATGGTCGCCTCAGCCATTTTGGCTGAGACGAACCGCGCCACAAACGGATAGGGTCGTCGTAGGGCATTTTTGTAAGCATGCAGCCTAAAACCCTATCGTTCCACGTGGCACATCCACGTGGGAACAAGACCCTAGCGGCCAACTAGAGGGGAGGAGGAGTGACTCGATGGATCTTCCATCGCGGCACTCCTCTTGCCTTAGATCCAGCCTATGGCCCGAATCCGGTCTAGAGTCGAACTAGACTCTAGACCGAGATTAATGTTCGAACCCCAACTCATCGAGACATCGGTCTCGAGCCTTGGAAACCGGGGAACTATAACTAAACGTCACTTTTACTTCTAAAAATGGCTCGTACGCTATAGGGGACGCTATAGACATTACAAGACCCGTACCTCGAGCGATTGTTCGCACGGGGCTATGACCAGCATGACGAATATGATAAAGTGAAATTCTGGTCCGATGCACCCCAGTGGCGACGGCGCTTCACTCGCCGGGTAAACGTCCCCCCGAATGACGAACTTCGGCGTATGCTGCTTGAAGAGTGCGACGACACCGGACCAGGTGGACAATTCAGAGAGGACAAGATGCTGAAGAAGGTGGCAAAAAACTATTGGTGGGACAGGGTACAATCCGATGTGGCCAACTTATGCAAAACCTACGACACATATCAACAAAAATCCCGTTGTACGAGGCCACAATACAACCGCTCCCTGTTCGGACTGAACCATGGGCAGACATCTCCATGGCCTCGTCACGAGATTATCAGTCACACTCGAGGGATATGACGCAATCCTCATGCGGTGCATGGCAAAATTCCCACCACACCAGCCGGACTACAAAGTTGTAGCAACATTCCCGCGGTCGACGTTCAATGCCGAGACCTCACCATCATCAGGGAGGAAACAGGGAAAATCCTCTCAAATACATAAGCTGCAATGAAGCGAGCCGCCGTTCAATATCGTAGCAAAGACATATTTGCTTCTGGCGACAAAGTCCTCCTCAGCTCCGCACACATCAAGGTTTGCGGATCTGACTATTTGAAGCTCATACCCTGATGGTTGGGACCATTTGAGATCAAGCATGCAAACCCTTGTGGTTGTGCGACTCACACTCCCCAAAACTGTGCAAGTTCATCCGGTGTTCTATGTCAGCAGACTCAAGCGATGCCGTGACTCCGGAGAGAACTTCCCTGGCAGAGATGTCCCTCTTCCGCCTCCAGTCCAAATAGACGAAGATATGGAGAGCGTCATCGAGGACACATATGACCACCAATGGCGAGGCAAAACAACGGAATATCTTGTCAAATGGCACGGCTACGACACGGCGCACAACAAATGGGAACCCTACGACAACCTCCGAGATGTCGATCATCTCATTGATGGCTGAGAAAATGCGTAGAAGCGTCCTAGTGATACCGCCGCTGACTAGGCATCAGTGCCTAGTCAGACGGTGACGACAGTCACAAGTCGTGCACGCAACGGCAAAGGTTTGGCTAGGCGACACAAAGGCAAAGTGTCAGAATTCTTCAATAGCATTTGCAGAGAGAAATGACAAATGACAGGTCCATGGCATAAGTACCTGCCGCGGCACACGGCGGGTGTCGCACGCGGTAGTGCAAGATCTGTCCTAAAACCGGCCCAAAACCACTCTTTTGGCCGTAACTCTGCGCACACATATCAAAATGCTACGCCGTCTGAACCTAGACGTGCAAAATCACAAGCTGGATGCTAAGACTGGTCATATGCATGCATCCGGCATCGAACGGTGGACACACAATGCAAAAACATGCAAATCGGGCCCACAACCACTCCACCGATAAAGTCCTGCGTGCTGCATAAAAACTGTAGGAGGTCCTGGGTAGCGTCCAGAGCTCTGGAACGACCGTCGGTCAGCTCCAAGCCGGTAGTCCGCCACCGGACAACGCACCAGTATCGCCTGGGTCCGCATCAGGGATCTGTACAAGTATGGACACGGCCGAGTGGTCACAGTAAACTGTACAGGTCGACAGGAACGTCACAAATCACAACACTCCCCCATGACCCGATGGTACGCATGTCCATACACGTGCAGCACTGAAACGAGTACAACAACGTGTACACCGACGTAGTGAATGGCTACCTCAACACCCCAGACTCAACCACTCTCAGGCAAGGGGCGAAGCCCAACAGAACGAATGGCCACCAGGAACTTTCCGCGTGATAGTGCCTTCGTCAAGAAGTCAGCACGCTGCATGTCAGTGCCAACCCAAATGACGAAGATCACGTGTCGCTCCACCAAGTCACGCACAAAGTGATGCTCTACTGCAATGTGCTTCCTGCGAGCATGGAAGACACTAGAGTTCTCCGCAATAGCAAGACCGCTCTAGTTGTCGCAACGAAGCACAATGGCAGGTACTGACTGACCCGGCTCAAGGAACAGACGCTGAAGCCATACCGCCTCAGCAGCCCCTGCTCCCAGAGCGACATACTCTGCCTCTGATGAGCTACGTGCAATGCAGCCCTGCTTCCCGCTGCACCAGGACACAGCGGTACCACCAAGCAGGAACACGTAACCGGTGCGACTGCGTCTGTCTGGGCTCCAGGCCCAGTCGCTGTCGGTGTAGCCATCAAGGACCACCGAACACTGTCGGCGAAAGGAGAGTTCGAGGTACGGTGTGGAGACCACGTACTGTACCACTCACACAGCCGCATGAAGGGCTATAGTACGTGGAGCCTGCAGAAACTGGGCAAGGAGGTTGACGGTGAATGCGATGTCCAGACGTGTGGTAGTGGCCAGGTACATCAGGGATCCGATGAGACGAAGGTACAAGGTCACATCCACTGTCTCCCCTAGTTGTGTGGGATCGTCCACCTTCAGGGCATCCTGCCCGTCGGGTGTGAGGGGTGTGGAAGCTGTGGGCACTACGCCAAGGAGATCGCTGAAGCGCTCCCCCACAACGCGTGCGTATCGAGCCAGGTGCAGTGGCAAAGTACGACGTCAACGGTCTCGTACGATCTCCATGCCGAGAAACACCGATGCAAGACCAAGCTCCTTCATCCTATAGGCAGTCTCGAGGACGGCCTTGGCCTCCTTCACGGCCTCCAGTGAAGGAGACGAGATCAGAAGGTCATCGACATAGACTAGGATGGCGGTGAACCGCTCAGGCGTCCGGCGGATGAAGAGAGAGGGATCTGCCTCGCTCTGTACATATCCTGCACGAGTCAGGGTGCCGGTGATCTCCTGGTTCCAACACCAAAGAGCCTGCTTGAGGCCGTACAAGGACTTGCGCAAGCACAAGACCTTGTCGCCATCCTCAAAACCGGGTGGCTGAGCCACGTAGATCTCCTCATCCAGAGAGCCATGGAGGAACGCATTGTTCACATCCATCTGGTGTAGTTCCCAGTCATGCTGAGCCACTACATCGAACAGAGCTCGAGCTGAGGTCATACGGCCGACAGGGGTGAAGGTGTCAGTGTAATCGATGCCCTCAATCTGAGAGTACCCGTTGACGAACAAACGGGCCTTGTGGCGTTTGAGTGAGCCATCTGGCTTCACTTTCTTACAAAAGACCCACTTGACCTGAATAGCCTTCCTTCCAGTGGAAGGTCGACTAGCTCGTAAACTCCGTGTTCTCGGATGGCACGAAGCTCATCCTCGCAGGTAGCACGCCATGCGTCAGCATCCTGTGATGAGAGAGCTTCCCTCAGTGTGCCCGGGTCAGGCGCCAAAGAGGGAGAGCTCTGTGTGGCAAGAGCACACGCCTCAATGCTAGGTCTGACGACCACAAGATCGGATGCTGCATCACAAGCGATGTGGAACTCGCGAGTGACGAGGTCGTGCCCTACTGGATACGCTGGGTATACCTCTGTGTGCTCAATGTGGACACTCAGGCGTAGGGCCTTTGTGCCGGGGTCACCACTCGCGACGCTGCGAGTGGACCGCCTGGGTGCAGGACCAGACGCTCACTAAGCTCCGGAGTCCAATGGTTGAAGACGACGACCAGGCTCACGGGAGTAACCTGGGCTCGAGGGGCGCACCTCAGGCTCAGGAACGGGCACAGTCACAGCCAAGGAGAGCTGAGCCAAGGGAGCTAGTGATGTCGTACGAGGGGAGGCGTGTGTGGGAGACACGGGACTTGTGTAGCAGTAGGGACAGATGAGGCAGGACCACACACAGAGGCAAGAGTGCGGGCGGACACAAGAGTACGCACAGGTGTAGGATCATGGGTACCGAAGGGAGGCGAGGGAACCGGGGTAGAAACCGGTAGTGCTGGAGAGGTCTCTGGACCGACAGCGATGATTGCTGGGTCATCAAGAGCCGGAGGCCGTGAAGTGGAGGGAGCTCAAATGGACACAGCAGCCTAAAGAGGGATGCTCACAGGCGAAGACTCCCCCATTCGGTGAGAAACCTCACACGTAGGGATGTGCGTGACAGACAGCGACGTAATCAACGTGAGATCACAGTAGGTGAGGGACTCAAAGAAGAGTGCGTCGCGTGATTCAACAATGCGATTACGGGTAGGGTCCCAAAATTGCCAGGCCTTGGATCGCGGGGAGATACCGACGAAGGCACACAAGCGACCCTGCGGTGAGACCTTGGACCCTTGCTGGTCCTCGGTGTACCACACGGAAGCCAAGGGCCCCCAGACGCGGGCGGGACGAAGGTCAGCACGATGGCCAAACCAGAGCTCATACGTGGTCTGGAAGAGGACCGTGCGGGAGGTGGTTCCAGACCCAAGTCATGTAGGCAAAGCCCTCAAAAGCGAAGGACTCTGGGAGACCGCACTCAGACCTTGTAGCGCGAACCGCATCCTCCATGGTGCGGTTCCAACGCTCAGAAACACCGTTCTGCTGAGGAGTAGCAGGAGCGGAGACCTGGAGAAAAATCCTGTGCTCAGCGAAGAAGCTATCCATCTCGCCTAGAAACTCGCCGCCACGATCCGATCGGAAAGTGTGCAGCATGTGGCAGGACTGACGCTCAGCCATCACTAGCTAGAGGCAAACTGCGAGAGCGGCGTCACTCTTCTGGCGCAGGCTGTAGACCCACCGCATCCGGGTGAAGTCATCAGTCAGCGTCAGGACGTATCGGCCCCCATCGGACATAGGCTCGACAGGAAGAGAACCAAGAAGGTCCGAATGGACGAGCTCAAGAGGGCGAAGTGCGCGAGATCGTGAGTCAGGGTAGGTGCAGCGATGCATCTTACCCTGGGCGCAGTAAAAAGATAGTCGGTCTTGGGTGGCTTCTCGAAAGAAGCCGAATCAAAGCCGAGAGCGGGCTGTGTCCACATGAGCTTCGACACAGTGTCGGAGCCTACATGACACAGATAGTGATGAAGCAATCGCTGGTGCTCAAGAGACAGAACACCAATGACAAAAACACGAGCTGAAGAGGAAGTGGAGCAAGGGGCAGAAATCCGGGAAACACGGTACAAGTCATCCACAACAGAGGCACACAGAATAATGCTGCGAGTGTCAATGGGAGTCATAGTCGCGGACTCGGCAGTGTGCTCCATAGAGAGTCCCATCAGTGTGCAAGCATGTACAGAAAGCAAACTGAGCTCAAGGTAAGGCACAAACAACACCTCGGAGAGATACAAGGGGCCAGACGGACCATTGAAGCGCACAACCCCAACACCCTGGACTGGCAAGGACTGACCAGAGCCGGTGCGAACGGAACGAACAGATGCAACAGGGGCGAGAACAACGAAGTCACTACGACGACACGTCATGTGATGAGTGGTACCTGAATCGATGATCCAAGTGCCACCGGCATCACGACTGGAGGACGTCACTGTACAACGGGCAATTGAACACTCGGTCTCAGACGGACGCTGAGCAGCAGGTGGGGAGAAACGACGAAGGGCACAAAGGTAAGACTCATGAATCTAATTTGTACAGTCAGGCCCATCATCATCACATGCCGACTGTGCCCCCCCACACGAGTCATCCCGAGCCACATGGACAGACGGACCGAAAGTCTGTGAATCACTCGGCTGTGACAACACACTCGCACCTCCCTGAAAGCGGAGCGCCAGAAAGTGACGAAGCTCGGCGATGGTGCAGTCGCGTGGGTCCGGATCACTACTACTCGTTGGTGGGGAAGCAGGAACAGCTACAGTTGTGGCTGCCACGCGTCCCGAGGAAGTTGAGGCTGACGTGCTAATCGCGGAACGGAGAGCGTGTGCCGCCTGGAGTCCACGAGTAATCCGTGCCCAGTCGAGCGGCTGCTGGCACTCGGTGTAGCGATGGGTGCCACCACAGTTGTAGCAGTGAACGTAACGTCCACTACTACCACTAGAAGACGACTGCTGCTGTGACTGTTGCTGACCTGTTCCCCGCTTCCCTTTCTTCTTCTTCCCCTGAGCTGCTACTGGAACACCCTCTGTCTGAGTGGATGTGGGCGGGGCCGAAGAGGAGGAGGAAGACTAGGACGTGATGGACGATGAAGGAGACTGCAGGAGGGACGATGGTGGTGATGCGACGACTGCTACAGCAAGGGCAGTCTCTTGATGGGCCACGGCTGCCTCGCGGGCTGAAATCACCTGGAGGAAAAGCTGATACGCCCGAGGGAGAAGCTGCAAAGTGGCTGAGAAAGGCTCAAGGATGGCGTCGCTGTACCGTGTGAAGATGTCAGTATACTCAAGGCAAACTCCGAGCATCACCGTACGGAGCGTCCACAGCTGTGTGCCTCCGGAGGTCCCAAGACACGTGTACATGCGCATGGCGCGTCGCCAGTAATCGGCTGCACGCTCTCCAGGCCCCTGACGGAGAGAGTGGAAGGCACGAATGTGTGCTGCTCGGGTGTCGTGCGTCTCTTCGGCCAACAGGGATAGGGCCAAATCCCAACCTCCGAGTGGATCGGCGCCGGTGCCTGTGCCAGGCTTGCCAAGAAAAGGACGGAAGTCGACGACTTTCTTGCGTGGCATGGCGTAAAGGAGGCCGCGCATCGCCCTAGCTGTTGTCAGCACCTGTGCTGGGTCTGTAAACTGATACTGGCTGTGGTAGTAGGGCCACACGCCCTCTGAAGTGGCCCAAACCTGAAAGAGGATCTCCCAGCAGTCGAAGCCGTCCTCAGTGATGTACCGTGGGAGTGGTGTCTCAAATTCCTTGGGTTGCCGCTTCGAGGGGAGGGCGACCGCAGGCTGAGGAGGACGGGAGATGGGGAAGACTCCCGGAAGTGGATAGTCACCGGGATAGTCGGGTGACGGTCGCACCGTAGGAATCCCAGGAGATCTGGTCCCCATATACAGCTGACGGAGGCGCTCCTGAAGAGCTCGAATCTCATGATCCGGGGAGTCGTCCGTTATGCCTGGCATGAATGGCTCATCATCCAGGAGGTCAGAAGGTGGTGGGTCAGGTCGAGCCAACTGTTGTGTAGAGAACGCGACGCCGGCAGCTCCCTCGGAAAACTGCTGTGGGACTGTGGAATGGCCACGCAGAAGCTCAGTCGGCATACGGGTGAGTGGATCAGATCGAGCTCCTGCAATGGGTGCCTGAGCCGACTGCTGTGTAGAGACCGCGACGCCGGCAGTCCCCCCGGAAACCTGCCATGGGACTGTGGACTGGCTACGCAGGAGCTCAGTCAGCGTACGGATGGCATCAGTCTGCTCCTGTTGTAGGCGACGCATCTCAACCTGCTGGTTCCGCAGGTCCTCAATGGCCTGCGAGCGTAGGCTCAGGAAACCAGAAGATGAGGAGGAGGGATCATTTTTCGCCTTCCCCTTGTTGTCCGACGAGTCCATGTCGCCTCTCAGTATGGGTGGACAGGTCAGGTTTTTCGGATTTCAAAAGTGTCAGCATTTCTCGAGGAGATGAGACGCTGGCAGTTTTTGACTGTCCGGCCAAAAATTTGGCTAAGTATAGTGCTGACGTCAGCAGGTAGTTGCTGACATCAGCACGACATGATGACGTCAGCAAGCAGAAATGCTGACATCAGCTAGACCCTTTTTTTTCGCGGTTCTGCGCAAGCGTATAGTCGCTCCGCGACGAAGGGGGTGGGGACCTCATCACCCCCTTGCGTGGCTGCGTAGTTGTGCAGCTAGCAAAATCTGCGCAGCTGCGTAGAGTCTGCGCGTCTGCGCAGCTTCGCTGCACAGATCTGTGCAGCATTGCTGCGCAGCATAGCAGTCGTGGCTGTTGTTGCGCAGCACTGCTGCCGCTGGGGCCGGTGCTACTGCTGCTGCAATGCTGCTGCTGCCGCTGGTGCTGCTCGCTGCCGCTGGTGCTGCTCGCTGCCACTGCCGCTGCTCGCTGCTGCTTCCGCTGCGAGTTGCTGCTGCACGCAGCCGCCGATTCGCGCTGCGAGTTGCTGTTGTGAGCGAGCTGCTGCTGCGAGCTGCTTCCCCTTTTTTCTTCTTTTTGTCAGAATGCCTAGCCAGAAACGACTGCTGCTGCCACCCGGTGCTGCTGCTGTTGCTTGGCTTGGCTGCTGGAGCTGGTGACTGCCACACCTCACCGGGTGAGGTGGACGTGACTCCGTGGTGATGTCGCTGCTAAAAACACGTGCAACGAGTCCCAGGATACGGCGGCGGCGGTGACTCTCACTGCTGCTGCCAGTGTTGCGTCTCAGCTGCACAGCTCAGCGAGAGAGGTCTCGCGACTCTAATTGTCGTGCTTTGTGCCGTTCCTGTACAGTTTATTGTGACCACTCGGCCGTGTCCATACTCGTGCAGATCCCTGAGGCAGGCGGCCCTGGTGACACCGGCGTGACGACAGGCGGCGGACTATCCGTCTGGAGCTGACCGACCACTGTTCCAGAGCCCCAGATGTCACCGGGACTCCTTGCTGTGCTTTCTACGTCCTGCAGGCGCCTTTCGGCGGACTGGGCATGAGGCCCATTTGCATGTTTTTGCATTGTATACTCGCTGTCAGTCGATGGATGCATGCATGTGACCAGTCGTTCCGTGCGTCTTTTGATTCTGCACGTCTAGGTTCAGACGGCGTAGGATTCTGACATGTGTGCGCAGAGTTACGGCCAAAACAGTGGTTTTGGGCCGGTTTTAGGACAGCTCTTGGACTGCCGCGTGCGACACCCGCCGTGCGCCGCGGCAGGTATTTATGCCCTGGACCTGTCAG
>SZWC01002097.1:50207-67995 GCA_023375785.1 Penium margaritaceum | reverse complement strand
GATTCCGAGATTTTTTAGCACTGCTCATGTTTTCTCGGTGGTCGAGACCCGGGCACTCGGAGAGCTGTTCCGGTGCCTCGAGGAGACCACCTTTGTTCCTCTCGTGGTGTATGCAGTGTGTTCTCCCTGTTGACTCATTTGGGTTCAACAGGGGTGACGGGGCCCGGTGCGGTTAGCTCCCGGCGCCCCTATATAAGCCCCCAAGGGGCTCATTTGTAAACTCTCCTTGTTCTTTTTATTCAGGGTTCCAGACTAAGCCAGATTCTTGCCGTCTTGCATCGCACTCACATAGAGCTCATGTTCGTTCTTGCATGGGCCTGCATGTTAAAAAAATTATTTCCAATTTAGTATCAGAGCACAAGGGGGCGTGTGAGCAACTCCAGCAGCAGCGTGAGGGAGCGCGAAGTGACTGCACGTGAACGCCACAGGGGCGGTGAGCCGCACACAGTAGCAATAGCGACCGCGACGGCAAGAGCAAAAGGAGCAGCAGCCATTGTAGCAGCGGCAGCAACAGCAGCGTGCAACAGCGTCGGCAGCAACAGCAGCAGAAGCAGTAGCGTGCAGCAACAACAGCAGTAGCGACGGCGAAAGCAGCTGCAGCAGCGCATTAGCCACTGCAGCAGTAGTGTCAGCAGCAGCAGCAGCTACTAGAGCAGTGGCGGCAGCAGCTGCAGTGTGCAGAAGCAAGCGGCAGCCGCGGTAGCAACAAGCAGCAGCAGTAGCTGCTGCGCAGTTTAGTAGCAGCAGCAGCAGTAGCGGAAGCAGCAGCAGCAGTAGTAGCGGAAGCAGCAGCAGCAGCAGCGGCGACAGCATCGAGCAGCAGCAGCAGCTGCTGCTGAGTAGAGTAGCAGCAGCAGTAGCGGCGGAAGCAGCAGCAACAGTAGCAACCGCAGCAGCTGCACCCGCCGCTGCAGCTGCTGCTGCTGGAGGGCCTCGCAGCCCTCCTGTAAGAGCCCCCGCCCCCTCGGAGGGGCCCCTCGTCCCCCATCAGGGGGCCTCTCCGAGGGGGGGGGAGCCCTTCGGCCCCTTTTCGCCCCGCCTTCCCCTCCTTTCGAGGGGGCCCTTGGAGGCCCCGTCAAGCCCCTCCGAGGGGTCCCTCGGAGGGGCCCGTCGGCTCCGTCGGCCGATGGACGAAGGGAGGGGCAGACCCCCTCCCCCTTCCCCTCACTCACTTGCTCACTTGCTCACCTCGCTCGCTCGCTTTTTTTTGCGAGCGAGCGAGGAGCGAAGAGGGGGGGGGTGGGGCGACATGACATCGCCCCCTCAATTTTTTTTATTCCCCCCCTCCATCCTGACCTGCCCCCATTCTGGGGGACAATCTAGAACCAGGTGCAGGCAAACCCGGGGTGAGAGAAAAAAAAAGGGAAAAATAATACGACGAGAAGCGTGGAAAAAAGGGGTGGGGTTTGGGAGAGAGCGAGATAGAGAGAAAAAACATGGCGGTTGAGGGCAATAAAATAAAGGGGGCTGGCTGAGGGCAAAGAGAAAAAAAAAGGAAAGGGGGGCCTGAGGGCTAGTGAATACAGATCCAAAAAAAAGGGTTATCTTCCAACTACCACCGCCACAGCAGCTGCAGCTTCATAGCCGACGACTACTTAGTGTGGCGGCTGCGCGAGAGCTTGCAGTTTTGCCTTTACAGCCGACGGCGGATTGTCGCCGGCAACGATCTCCGCTTCAAGACGCGTAACGGACTGGCGTCTTCCTGGGGCCCGTGGATTGGTGCGCGCACTTCACCCCGTAGGATCGACGACGGATTCGAGTCTTACCAGCTCCAAGGGCTGGGTCGTCTATCGCTTGGAGCAGCAGCCACACCTGTAGCCGCCACCCCTTCTCGTCTTGGAGCAGTCTTCGCTCCATTAGTGGCAGCAGCATTAGTGGCCGTAGTTAGTCGGAATGTAGTCTCCGGGCGTGCTGTGGTAGTGCAGCTCTTCCCGTCTGGTCACGTTTGCTGACCCGGACGCCGTGACCTCTAGGAGTGACAGTACCTACTGGCCTCATTCCTCCCGTGGCTTGGTGTTTACCACCGGGAGTAGGTGCCCTCGGTACCTATCCATCGTCCAGCGCACGAGATGAGTGCGCGGACATGTGAGCAGGCGCCCTGCACGTTCGCCTGCTACTACTGTGGTGATGGATGTCATGGTTGGCGTCGCTGTTGGACGCGCCCTCCCAGCTGGCATCCACCTTGGCTACAGCCTCGTCCGAGCCTGCGTCCTCCACAGCATACGGATCTGCCGGCGGTTGTAGATCCCTTAGCTGGACCTCTGGCGAGCATATTCGCTGAGATCCACGGCCTCCGGCAGACAGTGCGGCGGCTTTGTGACCTCGTCGTCACTGAGCGTGCTTCTGCTACTCGTTTCTTGACGGCCTCTTCAATCACATCTCCTCCATCCTCTCCTCCTTTCTCATCCGATGGTTTACCTTCAGCTCTATCTGCCAGCGAGTCCCAGGCTGCTAGCATCCTTTCGATCCTCCACTCTGCTGCGACCACGACGCCGTCTCGCGAAGACATGTCTTCATGCAGACGTTCCAGTCGAGTGACTCCGCGACTTCAGCATCAGCGCTCCGCACGGCGTGCTTGCGCCGGTTTTGATACATCCTCCACCTCCTCGGCCTCCGTTGTTGTACTTGTCAAGGGGGAGTGTGGTCACCACGCATTGCCTGATGTGACCGTAGCGACAGGATACGCACTCGCGCCGGGCCGTGATGCCCGAGCGTCAGCTCAGGCAGATTCAGATGATACGGAGACAGCACATGGCGTGGAGTTTGACCCCGACATGGCGTTCATGGTTGAGAGTTGCCTTTCATCGTCCGGGTTGGATCCAGATCTTCCACATCTGCAGGTGACATGAGGAGGAGCGCAGACACGGCGTCCTTGGACGGTGCCACTTGCGGCTCCGACCGCTGGAGGCCCAGGGGTGGCACAGGAGTCTCGTACGGATCGAGATGCATCCATCATACTTTTGGGGGAGAGCGTGCAGCAAACTCACACCAGACCGGCGGATGTTGGGGTACTTGGGACGGGCATTTCATTGAGATCGATATCTATGCTGGGGCAGCAGCCGGACATTTTGCAACAGCAGGTTGCATCAGGAGGAGTGCAGGTCTCGCGTGCCTTGGCGATGCCACTCGCGACTCCGACCAGTAGCGGCCTGGTGATGGCACAACAGTCTTGTGCAGATCGGGATGCCCCACACGGATCTCCGGGAGCGTTGGCGCACGAGATTCACACCAGTACGATAACAGTCGCAGTGCATGAGCAGAGTCGGCCGGTTGATCTTTTGGAGGTTGAGGCATTCTTGAGAGCAGCAGTTCTGAGAGACATCGCTGGGACATATGTTGCAGCAGACACAACAGGCTCCACCGTCTCATCTGCGGTACATGAGGACCAGCTTCAGTGTGAGGAGTCGTCCATCTTCCTACAGTCTCTGGGTTCCCGTACCCACGACGGAGCAGCGACATACATGACGGAGTCAGATGATGGTCCTTATTCTATCATCGAGCAGGTGGTAGCGACCAGCATTCCCGGCGAGACAGTGCGTGAGCGCCAGCTGCGATTGTTAGTCGCCTTGACGAACATTGTCAAGCCAGAGTCTTGCACACCTGTGTCCACTACGGCGGCAGTTGAGGATAGTGGTGCAGATCTCTACACGCAGATGCAGTCACCTCGTCAGCTGGAGCTGAGTTCTGCCCCTTTGTGTTCACCTTCTGGTGACCTACCTGATCACATGGACATTCAGAGTGGCTGTACCTGCACAACCGCCATTTCTACATGCTCCACGGACTCTGACGACTCATCCTTCTCCTTCTCTCTCGGCATGCGACCGCTCACTCCTCGTCTTACAGACACGAGTTGTGATGTGGATGCGACATCTGCAGATGCATCTGATGTTCCAGTGTCTCAAGAGATTGCGAGCTTGGTTGACCCTCAGGAGGATGCAGCAGCACCAGTTCCATCATCTCTAGCAGCACAGATACAGGTGGAGCTGTACTCACTAGTTGTGCAGTCTGCATGTGCAGCATCCAGTGAGGCAGAGTTTATTCTACACCAGGTCGACATGGGCCACCTCGACATGTCCGAGGCAGATTACACTGATCTGCAGGAGCATGTAGTCATGCTACAACAGGAGATGATGGCAGCGCGAGAGCGATTCTCAGAGGAGGGCAGCATCACTACTACCGGCAGGAGCCTCCCGCAAGCAGCATCTGGCACACCTATACCCAGGGAGGATCTTGTATGAGCTCCGAGTATGACGTCTATTGGAGACATTGTCATAGGAAAGGTGAGCGTGCCTTCGGCTTCCGCCATCAAGGCTCCTATCGATCCCATCATCCCTCCTCCTTCCTCTTCTGCTGCCGTCACGCACCTTCATCCACCCGACTCACCTGCCCCATCTTCATCTTCATCCACGAGTGGTGATCCGGTTCGTCACTCCAGCTCTCCTCTTCTGGCAGTACACCCTTGTGTCTCAGGGTGTGCTATCCCGTATCGGGGGCCAGCTCCGCCACTTCATCCACGCACGTATGCTGCTTGCCCATTCTCGTTTCTCCGGCGCACACAGATACATCGCGGCAGTGCGGAGGCAGGAGAGACTGTGAGTTGGGACCCTTGGCAGTCNGAGAGGTGAGCGTGCCTTCGGCTTCCGCCATCCTGGCTCCTGTCGACCCCATCATCGCTCTTCCTTCCTCTTCTGCTGCCGTCACGCACCTTCATCCACCCGACTCACCTGCCCCATCTTCATCTTCATCCACGAGTGGTGATCCGGTTCGTCACTCCAGCTCTCCTCTTCTGGCAGTACACCCTTGTGTCTCAGGGTGTGCTATCCCGTATCGGGGGCCAGCTCCGCCACTTCATCCACGCACGTATGCTGCTTGCCCATTCTCGTTTCTCCGGCGCACACAGATACATCGCGGCAGTGCGGAGGCAGGAGAGACTGTGAGTTGGGACCCTTGGCAGTTACGCGAGGACTGATATACCCCAGGTGATGCGGATTCACGTGAGGAGTTGTAGCAGGAGACACCACTTCGTCTTTGAGGGAGGGAGTCGACCCGCAGGTGACGAGAGGAGCTATCTCTACATGATGGATACACCACATGACTCATCGCCCAGGATCTGTTCAGCTACGATATCAGCATCTCCATCGAGGACATCGCTGCCAGGTTCATCTGCCCAGGGGGAGTGCTGTGTGGACCTCGACCTGACGCGACACCATGGGAGATGCATGGCGAGGTCTATGCTCTGTTGTGATCATCTACAGCGTCCCGCATGTACCTCACGCTACGTACCTGCAAAGCTGCATATAGATGGTAGCACACTGTTGGTCGAGACCCGGACACTTGGTGCATTGTACCAGTGTCACGAGGAGACCATGTGATCATGTGTCTTAGTGTGTGGTTATACTATGTGTAGCATGTGCATGCAAGCTGTTGGTCGAGACCCCGACACGTGGTGCGTTGCACTCGTGTTACAAGGAGATCCTCCCTTGATCCTGTGTTTGAATGATGATACTATTGTGTTGGATTGCTCGTAGCGGTCGAGACCCGGGCCCTGGTACCGCCAGTGTCACGAGGAGACCATCTTGTCCTCTGACATGTGCATGACATGTGTATGTGTGCGTGTGCATCACTCCTCTCATGGTCGAGACCCTGATACTTGGTGGGCTGTGCCAGTGTCCAGGGAGACCCTAGATGGATAGCAGATGAGTGTGTGTGTGTATGTCTGTGTGAGTTGACTCATGCATGTTATGGCTTGCCATACATTGTTCTTCCATGCCTTCGTTCATTCGTTTGGGCGTGGACGGCTATGTCAGCTAGGGGGAGTGTTGGTTTGTGTGGCTTCCACCCGTCACTACCGACACTGCTAGTTTGCCGATGTACCCACATTCGGGGTATGTGGTAGAGGAGGGCGTGACAACACGACGAGCCTCCGGACTGCACCGAGTCTTCTCCAACACCTACGACAGCACCGGCAAGATGCGATCGATGCGTTCCGGTAGCCCTGTGGGCTTGTCGAGAGCTAGGAGAGTTTTCTCGGTAGGTTGAGACCTGCGCACCCAGTGGACTATACCGGTGCGACGAGGAGATCCGATGGCTGCTGTGGGGCTTCTGATGTTCGAAAAGTCGTCTGTGATGTCTGGACGTTGATTCCGAGATTTTTTGGCACTGCTCATGTTTTCTCAGTGGTCGAGACCTGGGCACTCGCAGAGCTGTTCCGGTGCCTTGAAGAGACCACCTTTGTTCCTCTCGTGGTGTATGCACTGTGTTCTCCCTGTTGACTCATTTGGGTTCAACAGGGGTGACGGGGCCCGGTGCGGATAGCTGCCGGCGCCCCTATATAAGCCCGCTAAGGACTCATTTGTAAACTCTCCTTGTTCTTTATATTCAGCGTTCCAGACTTAGCCAGAATCTTGCCGTCTTGCATCGCACTCACACACAGAGCTCATGTTCGTTCTTGCATGGGCCTGCATGCCCCAAAAACTATTTCCATCTTGTCCTCTGACATGTGCATGACGTGTATGTGTGCGTGTGTATCACTCCTCTCATGGTCGAGACCCAGATTCTTGGTGGTACCAGGGCCCGGGTCTCGACCGCTACGAGCAATCCAACACAATAATATCATCATCCAAACACAGGATCAAGGGAGGATCTCCTCATAACACGGGTACAACGCACCACGTGTCCGGGTCTCAACCAACAGCTCGCATGCACATGCTACACACAGTATAGCCACACACTAAGACACACGATCACATGGTCTCCTTGTGACACTGGTACAATGCACCAAGTGTCCGGGTCTCGACCAACAGTGTGCTACCATGTACATGCAGTTGTGTAGGTACATAGCGTGAGGCACATGCGGGACACTGTAGATGCTCACAACAGAGCATGGACATTGCCATGCATCTCCCATGGCATCGCGTCAGGTCGAGGTCCACACAACACTCCCCCTGGGCAGATGAACCTGGCAGATGCAGATGTCGTAGCTGAACAGATCCTGGGCGATGAGTCATGTGGTGTATCCATCATGTAGAGATAGCTCCTCTTGTCACCTGCGAGTCGACTCCCTCCCTCAAAGACGAAGTGGTGTTTCCGGCCACAACTCCACACGTGAATCTGCATCACCTGGGATATACCAGTCCTCGCGTGACTGCCAAGGGTCCCAACTCACAGTCTCCCTTGCCTCCGCACTACCGCGATGCATCTGTGTGCGCCGGAGAAACGGGAATGGGTGAGGAGCATACGTACGTGGATGAAGTGGCGGAGCTGGCCTCCGATACGGGATAGCACACCCTGAGATACAAGGGTGTACTGCCAGAAGAGGAGAGCTGGAGTGACGAACCGGATCATGACTCGTGAATGAAGATGAAGATGGGGCAGGTGAGTCGGGTGGATGAAGGTGCGTGACGGTAGCAGAAGAGGAAGGAGGAGCGATGATGGGGTCGACAGGAGCTAGGATGGCGGAAGCCGAAGGCACGCTCACCTCTCCTATGATAGTGTCTCCAACAGACATCATACTCGGAGCTCGTACAAGATCCTCCCCAGGTATAGGTGTGCCAGATGCTACTGGCGAAAGGCTCTTGCCAGTAGTAGTGATGCTGCCCTCCTCTGAGAATCGCTCACGCGCTGCCATCATCTCCCGCTGTAGCATGATTACACGCTCCTGCAGATCGGCATAATCTGCCTCGGACATGTCGAGGTGGCCCATGTCGACCTGGTGTAGAATAAACTCTGCCTCACTGGATGCTGCACATGCAGACTGCATAACTCATGAGTACAGCGCCACCTGTATCTCTGCTGCTGAAGACGATGGAACTGGTGCTGCTGAATCCTCCTGAGGGTCAGCCAAGCTCGCAATCTCTTGAGACATTGGAACATCGGAAGCCCCACAACAGCCATCGGATCTCCTCGTCGCACCGGTATAGTCCACCGGGTGTGCGGGTCTCAACCTACCGAGAAAACTCTCCTAGCTCCCGACAAGCCCACAGGGCTACCGGAATGCATCGATCGCGTCTTGCCGGTGCTGTCGTAGGTGCTGGAGAAGTCTCGGTGCAGTCCGGAGGCCCGTCGTGCTGTCACGCCCTCCTGTGCCACATACCCGGAATGTGGGTACATCAGTAAACTAGGAGTATCGGTCGTGACGGGTGGAAGCCACACAAACCAACACTCGCCCTGACTGACATAGCCGTCCACGCCAGAACGAATGAACAAAGGTATGGAACAACAATGTATGGCAAGCCATAACATGCATGAGTCAACTCACACAGACATACACACAGACACACACACTCATCTGCTATCCATCTAGGGCCTCCCTAGAGACTCGCACAGCCCACCAAGCATCTGGGTCTCGACCATGAGAGGAGTGATGCACACACACACATACACATGTCATGCACATGTCAGAGGATAAGATGGTCTCCTCGTGACACTGGCGGTACCACATACCCCGAATGTGGTAAGGCATCGTTCTTGCGCAAGAACGATGCCTTATTACTCACCTCACAGCCTGGTGACTGGATCATACAAATCTCCTCCTCTAGAGTACCATAGAGGAACTTGTTCACATCCATATCGTATAGCTCCCAACCATGGTAGGAAACAACTGCGAACAAGACATAAGTGGCGGTCATAAGGGTAACACGAGAAAATATGATAAGTAAAATCCACACCCTCAACTTGTGCGTAACCTTTGGTTGTCAAACGGGCCTTATATAAATCCAGTAAGCCATCATGCTTCACCTTCTTGCGAAAAGCCCACTTGGCCTCTACGACCTTCCATCAAGGCAAGAGGTCAACAAGCTCATACACACCGTGCTCACAGATGGCTATCAACTCATCTTCACAAGTAGCATGCCACAACTCTAAATCCTTAGCGGAGAGTGCCTACATCAACGTGCCTGGATCAAGCGCCGTGGAGGGAGATCTATGGGTGGCCAGAACAAACGTCTTCGGACTCCATCCAACCACAACAAGATCAGCTTGGACATTGCAAGCGACCGAGAACTCACGAGAGACCAACTTGTGGCCGGTTGGGCATGCTTGGTGCACCTCAATGTAGCTTGCTTGGACACTCAAACCAAGGGCTTTCGTGCCCCGCTCGCCACTCTACGAAATCTGAGTCAAGCGTTTGGACAGCGAGTCAGCTGCTCGCTGAGTCCTAGTGGCCAATGGTCGGAGATGGCCACCGGGCTTGCCAGAGTAGCAGGATGCTGAGCAAGCCTGGAGGCCATAGACATAGGGGTCATGGACTTGTAGAGAAGGGGAGAGAGTGTTCGAGAAACATGGAAAGGTGCTAGCGCGGACGCTGGGGAAGTAGGTGCAGGTCCATGAGTAGGTCTGACCGGAGATGCTGTCACCGGCTCGAGATCAGGTTCGCTAGGTAGGACTGACGCTGGGATGAGGTCAGGTGTGCAAGAGGGGATTGACACTTGCACGGGATGAGGTGTGCCATAGAGGAATGACAATGTAATGGTGTGTGGGCTCCCAAACAGGCCACGACTTCGATTGCATGGAGATTTCAAGGAAGGAACACATTCAACCCCCTGGCGAGACCTTGGACCCCTGCTAGTCCTCGGTGTTCTAGGCACAAGCTAGGGACCCCCAAACACAAGCGAGATGGAGATCGGCGCGATGGCCAAATCACAGCTCCTACAACGTGTTGTGGTCTAGAAGAGGACCATGCTATAGGCGGTTCCAACCTCACGCCTTGTAGGAGAAGCCTTCAAATACAAGGGACTCTAGAAGACTGCACTCAGATTCATGGCATGGACCGCATTCTCCATGGTGCGGTTTAAGCGCTTAGACACATCGTTCTACTATTGTGTAGCAGGGGCTGAGAGGCGGTAGTAAAACTGTGCTGAGAAAAGAATGTGTTCATGTCGCCTGAGAACTTGCCACCATGATCCGAGCAGAACATGTGAAGGGTGTGACGAGACCGGCGCTTAGCCATCACCAGCCACAGGTGGACCGTCAGGATGACATCACTCTTGTAGCGGAGGCTGTAGACCCACCACATTTGGGTGGAGTCATCAGTTAGGGTAAGAGCATATTGACCCTGATCTAGAGGGGATTGAGGAGGTTCGAGTGGACCAAACATAGCGGACGTAATGCCGGGGAAGTGGAGTTGGGGCAAGAAAAGCATTCCATCTTACCATGGGTGCAAAAAAGAAATTTGTCCTTGGGCAACTTCTTGAAGGAAAACACGCCAAGACGGAGGGCTGGCTGTTTTTGAATGAGCTTGGATGCAGTTTCCAAGCTCACATGGTTTATGCGGCGATGTAGCAAGCATTGGTGCTCAGGGGAGAACACCAGTGACAAGCACACACACATAAGAGGGAGAGAGAGAAGAAGCAGAGGAAGGATGATGAGGCACATGATACTGGTCATCAACAATAGAGGCACGAGGAACAGTGGCTTGGGTGTCAAGAGTAGTCAGTGTGACAGAGTCAGTAGAGTGCTCAACGGTAATACCCATCCTAGTGCATGCACAAATAGTGATTAGAGAGAGCTTAAGAGAAGGAACAAAGAGCACATCGAAAATGTACAAGGGGCCAGATGGACCATCAACCGCACAACTCTAACTCCTTGAAAATGCAATGACGGACAGGACCCTGTGCAAACGGACTGAACGGATGCAATGCAATCGAGTAGGCAGATACCACAATGGAAACAAGCCATGTTATGGGTGACTTCAAAGTTAGGATCTAGGTGTCATTTGACTGACGACCTGTGGTCGACACTGAAAAATATGCAACAGAACACTCTACCTCGACAGGACTCTCAGCAGAGAACTCGGGATAACAACAAACAGTACAAACCTGTGACCAATCAAGCCTTTCAGTACTATGCGGTCTGTCTTCGTCATAAGCCAAATTAACTCCCTCACAAGTACCATCACGCTCAACAGACATAGGAGGACAAACTACATAAGGATGACCCAGCTGTGACAGCACGTCGTACCTCTTTGAGTGCAAATTGCTAGCAACAAACTTTGCGAGCGTGCAATCCCGGGGGTCCAAATCGCTATTCCCTGGTGAAGCGGCTACACCTGCTACAGTCCTGGTTGCGGTGTGACCCGCTTGTGTGTCACCGAAGGACATCCGCTACGAGTGCGCCGCTTGCATGCCACTCATTATCCTAGGCAAATAGGGGCTACTCGCACTCTATGTAGTGGTTAGCGCCAACACAGATGTAGTAGTGGATAGATAATCCATTACCACTACTCGTTGAATGCTACTACTACTGCTATACCTTTCCAAGTCTCATTTTCCCTTTTTTCGTCCATGAGGTCATTTCAACCTCTTGGGTCTGGCTGCTTGGGGTTGAGGAGGAGGAGCAGGAAGTAGTGGAGATGGAGCTGGCAAAATGGGACATATGCGTAGGAGGGTTTTTGGTCATTATTGCAAGAAGTGGACTCTGCTCATGGGCGACAACAACCTCATGAGCTGATGTTGCCTGGAGAAGGTATTGGTGAGCTTAAGGAAGAAAATGCAATGACTCCCACAGCTCAAAGAGGGCCACATGTTACAGCTCGTAAAGAGCTTCACGTGGTCTAAGTATGCCCCCATCATGATGGTAACCAGTGTTCATAGCTACATCCCGCAACAAGGTTAAAGGCACATAAGAAGGTGCATGCCGCGCCTCCAGTAGTCTATTGCAAGCTCCGTGGGATCCTAGCATAAAGAGTGGAACTTACGCAGTCAGGCCGCCCTTGTGGCATGGGTCTCCCCAGCAAGCAGTGTCAAACCCAGCCCAAGCCCCGACACAAGTCTGCTCATATTTGAGTCCCGTCCTCACCCAAAAAGGGACGGAAGTCGACAACAGTCCTCCGCGACATGCCGTAGAAAAGACCGTGCATTACTCTTGCTCTTGTATTGACATGGTGAGCGTCACGGATCTGAAATTGGCTATGGTAGTAGGGTCAGACGCCCTCAGAGTCGTTCCACACCTGAAACAGGGACTTGTAACAATCGAAGCCCTCCCTGTTAACGCAATGAGGTAGAGGTGTCTCAAAATCCTTTGTTTTCCATTCCGTGCGGAGGATGACCCTAGGCTCGGGAGATGGTGTGCAAGGTATAGGGAGATCATCTGTGAGAGCAATGCCACCAAAAGTGAATGCTGCTAAACGACGTGGCTGCATTTGTTAGCAAGAAGGTGGTGCGATGTGAGACCGTGATTCTAGCTGTAGCTGAAAAATACAATTAATGATGCAAATATCGTCTTCACGTGTGTCATCCTCTATCTCCTCGTCATCCTTGGTGTCAACATGTGATGAGGGGTGATGAGATCGCGTCTCTGAGTAGGGCCTAGATTGCTGAACGGATGGTGCACCTCTAGCGGGTCTTCCTAGTATCCACTACTAGGCACCTGAACTTCCCCACTTTAACTCGGCGATCTCCTGCACCGCGCCAAACTCACGCTATTGCTGGTGGCACATCTCATCATGTGTCTGACAAAGCTCATCGATTGCGAGTGACTGTAATTGTGGACTCATGGTGCACGAGGAGGAGGAGGAAGAGGGGTGTTCTACCAACCCTTCGCTAGTGTCACAAACTGGTATCATGGATGTGGCTCAGTATGGGTCCAAACATGAAAACAATTTAGATGAGAAACTAACAGTGTTTCCTGAAGCATTGAGATCTTGCCAAAACAACTTTTTATTCCAAAGTTTGCTGATGTCAGCACTGTTGATGATGATGTTAGCAGGGAATCTTTTACGCCTGGAAATTGTATTCCTGTGCTTTTAATGCTCACGTATTTTATGCTGGTGAGTTTTTGGACTCACGCAGTAACTATGTGATGGAGAGGAGGATGACCTTGTCATCCCTTGCTTGTGGATACGTAGGCTTTATGGAGCTGTTGCGGAGCCGCTGCACGATGCCACATAGGACTGCAAGGCTATGTAGGCCAGCAAAAAAATGTTACGTAGTGGCACTACAGAGCCGCTACACAGTTGGTGCACTGGCTCTATTGCCGTTGTGCAGTAGTGCTGCACAACCTTTGTGCTGCAAAAGGCAATATCCGCGGCTCCTTCTGCGGCATCAATACTATTACTTTAGTCGCTATTAGTGCTATTGTCATGCTATAGCTACAAGAGCTGCTACATCGCTGCTGCTGTTACTAATACTTCTGCAGCTATGGTAGCTAGAGTACTGCTGCTACACTGTTGCCACCCCTGCTACTACCGCTGCACTAGTCTTGCTGCTCGTAGCTGCTATTGCTTCTCACAACTACTGCTGTCGCTGTTACTGCCCACTGTTACCATCAGTGGGCACTGCCACGGCCATTGCACGCAACTGTTGCTCACAACCGCCGCGCGAGCTACTATTGCGAGTTGCTTCTCCCTGATTTTGGTCACGTGTCGTAACCAGAGAAAATTCTGGTGCTATCTAGTGTTGGCATTGCCGTTATTGCCAGTGTAGTTGTTGTTGCTACGGTGGTGGCGGGAACTCACACTGCCACTAATTGGTTTCCCTCAACTCTAGCGCTTGCATGGTGATGCTGCTGATGCTGACATCGGGTGACATCACTTCTATCAATGTCTGCTACGATGGTTTCCAGAAGAAGGCTGCTGTGGTAGCTCTCACTATTGTTGGTGCTTTGCCCTTGTAGCACAGCTCAGTGAGAAAGGTTTTGCTGCGTTGATACCGATGTAACAAATGGCCACAAGAAGCTTGACCCACTGGGCCAAAACCACGGTGATTGCGGGTATCTGACCCTCAACCCATCCTATGCAATAAACCACTGGGCAAGAACCTGTTTGATATATGTGGAGAGTAACTTGCGCTATACTCCTCTCACCTAAGAGTGGACCTGCCTTGACTTCCATGGAGAAACTCGAACCCTGGCACTCTAAATACCAAGGGAAAACAATGGGATGATTCTTAGCCTTGCTACTGCTGACTTGGCGACGCTGTCCAGGGAGCATACGCATTAAAAAACAAGAAACAAAGAAACAACAACGGTTAGGCTAGGGAGAGCGCAAAGTCCCAACAGCTCCAATAGCTTAGTAATAGAAAGAGAGATGACAACTGACAAGCATGAAGCATAGATAACTACCGCATCATTGGCGGATGATGCACGCGGTATAGGTGGTTGTGACTGTCGGCTTAAGCCGTCTAGCACGAAAAGAAACAGCATAGATCAATGGCGGCATGAACGGCAAGTAGGAAGAACCATTGTGGGAAGTTCAGTGAGAGTAAAAAACAAGTGAGTGAGTCACGGGCAAGTGAGGTCATTGGAACTTGTTGATTGGGCCACCCACACGAGTAGCTTGACGTGGAGCCCAGCCGCCACCTTGGCATCGAACCGAGCAAGTCGGAAAACTGCCACCGTGGTGATCTCACACTTTGGTAAAACCGAGAGTTTGGCCTCGTAGGATGAGCAACCCTGTATACAACACAGCCACTCCTAGTTAGGCATGCATATCATCAATAAGAAAATCACATCGACCACAAGCGTATTTGGATGCATGTCTCTCAATGTGTGACTCTCCAAGTTCAAAAAGTGAATGCTAATCACAACATGCTAAAACCACCACTTTTTACCTCAAGTACATTTGAACATGATGGAGCTAGCGCCAATATTGATGTGCGCCTTGAGCTTCACGGCAGTTAAGCTACTTGCAGTGATGGTGTGTGCGTGTGGGTGAAGTCAAGAGGTCACTTACGTGTCTTACATTTACAACCAACACACCCCCCTGACCCACAGACGAACACCCTACACAGCAATGAAAGCAAGGCAGCACAAAACCGCACCAATGAAAGTGACAGACAAGGAGTATGCACATAAACCACGGGAATCACATGCACGTAGCAGACCAATAGCATGCATAACAGCCTTGAACATTGCATTGTTGAAAGTTTTGGAGCAAAAGTCTTCTCGCTACTGACGAGTATCGACCCACACAACCTGATCTTCTCCAATGGCAGTGCGCTTGCGTACAAAGTGATGCTCAATGTTGATGTGCTTAGTGCGCGAGTGATGCATGCCATCATACACAGCAGTTGCCTTAGTGGTTTGATTTTCGTAGCACAGTGTGATGTAGCGGATGGGCACACGAAGCTGTTGCGACAGGTGGGACATCCACACTTTCACACGTACCTGCACCAAGCGCTATGTACTCTGCCTCACTGGTGCTGCGTGCAACAAATCCCTGTTTCCCACTTTTCCAAGAGATGGCAGTCCCACCAACAAGAAAGATATAGTCAGTGCAACTGCGGATGTCCATGCCATGAGCCCAGTCACTGTTAGAGAATCCTTCAATAACCACAGAGGACTGTGCTCTATAGCACAGTCCCAGACGTGCCATGGAGACCGCATAGTAAATAACATGCAACGATTCTTTGAGATACCTTTGACAAGGCTGCTGGGAGAACTGAGCAAGGAAGTTGACCGAAAAGACCTCATCCGCTTGTGTGGTGGTGGCCAAGTACATCAGAGAGCTGATCACACTGAGGTTTTTGGTGACGTTGAAAAGCTCTCCAAGGTGGGATGTGTCTAGCAACTTTAGCAGGCGCTGACCAGCTAGAGTCATCGGTGTGGTCGCAGTGGGGATGCAAGTCAACAAGGAGGCAAGACGCTCCCCTTGCTATACATGTAGGCAACCTGCTGTACGAGTATTGTGCGATGCTGGCGATCATACTCGAGTTCCATGCCAAGGAAAACTTGAGTTGGACCCAAGTCCATCTTGTATGTGGACTACAGGAGGGTCTTCAAGGGACTGTGTGAGGCAATGAGAAGATCGTTGACATGGACCAGAATGGCTACAAGGGGCTCCGAGAGTGCACTCAGAAAGAGTGTTGGGTTGACGGTCCTGTGATGGTAGCCGCCTTCCTTGAGAGTGGAGGAGATCTCCATGTTCCAATAGCGAGGTGAGTGCTTGAGCATGTACAGGGCCTTACGCAACTGATAGACCTTGCTTGTTCTATCAATGAAGCCGTGGGGCTGCACCATGTAGATCTCCTCATCTATTTGTCTGTGTATGAACGCGTTGTAGACATCCATCTGCTCCAGTTCCCAGTCATGCTGGGCAACTAGGCTCAAGAGAGCCCGTGCGGTGGTGCATTGCCTGACTAGAGAGAACGTCTCATCAAAGTCAATGCCAGGGACCTAAGAGAAGCCCTTGGTAGTGAGTTTAACCTTGTACCGGTTGACCTTGTCGTCAGGTTTCAGCTTGCGCCAGAGAAGCAAGCGGGCCGAGACGGGGTTGCGGCCTGGTGGAAGATCAACAAGTTCAAAGACCCCATGTTCTTTGATGAAGGTCCCCTTGCATGGCCTTCTCCAAGAGGTTGGCATCGACCGCATCACGAGCCTATCGAACAATGGTCGGCTCTGGGGTAAGTGAAGGCAACCCCCTTTTTTGCAAAGCAGGCGGCGACGTAGCCAGCGACTAAGGCCTCAAAGAACTATGGAACTCATGAGCCACGAGGGCATAGCCCACAGCCAGATTAGGGTGGACGACGCTGACAGCCAGTCCGAGTGCATCCAGGCCAGTTGGTTTGGCAGAAGATCCGGCTGCGGTGGAGGATGCACTGGAATGAGTGCGGCGTTGAGAGGACGTGGAGGATTGAGAAGTAGAGCGCTATGGGAGAGAGCAAAGTTGCCCCTCGCGAGTGTATGGCTCTGGCACGACTGGGGCGGGGGGCATGATAGACAAGATGAGGTTTTGTACCACCAACGAATGCTGAGGTCTGTAGAGTAGGCATTGGAGATGGGTCAGGAGTGACACATGGGGACGGCTGTGCAGAGACTGAGAAGACTCCTACGAGTAGAATGCAACTTGTATCATGTCAAATGGTCAATCATAGTGAAAGTTTGAGTCATAACAGTTCCGGCATCATCAAGATCTAGAGCCTAAGTCCTAGGTAAGAGAGTACTACTCTTTTATGGGTGAGGATCGCTAGTCAATCCTCACCCGGCGGCCGGCAAGCGATGCTCGCCGACCGAGCTACGAAGTGCGAGGGCAAAGCCCTTGCACGCCCCTCAAACTCGGGTTTCCAAGTTCGGAAAACCCATCGGCACATGAACAAACAAACTAGACAACAAACCTACAATTTGTCAACCGGCCTGAGGCAAACGGACTAGAAAACAGGGCCGACACAATAGCACCTGCCGTCCGCTCCTAGCATTTCAGCTAGGAGAAGATATCACCCTCAGGATCACGGTTCCACACTGAGCAGTTCCTAGGCAATCACTTGCTAGCAACTGTGTCCACTTAACACTTGGTCACTTTCACGCGAGGTGCTAGTCAAAGACTAACTCCTGGGGCTTAGACCAACCAGTGTCTTCTTTATACTGTTCCTTAGTTGGACAACTCTGTGAGGAGCATCTAAGGCCAGATTGTGTAATTAGAATGAGGAATGAGCCTGGTACATATAGTCCTAGGCCTGGCTTCTAAGGTGTGTGGGTAGTGACACTTTTGGGGTGGTCACTCCAAACCACCTCACCAGTTCGCCAATTGGCGCATCCACTGACCGCCAAGTGGCGCACTCTCCTCATGCATGGAGAAATGTCTAAGAAACTTCCCCTGTGCTAGAAGGTCAAAAAACCTCCTGCGCACATCAAGGCTCGATCGCAGGACCTGTTGTCCCTAAGTCCAACATGCTATCCGTTGCGCTACACTTCTGGTGTCTCGCTTGGACTTGCACCACGAACAAGGTTTGGGGGACTTACTCCAAGGGAGCAGTGCATGCCCAACCTGTCCGTCAACCCATAGCAGTGGCCATGGGGCATAGAAGAACAACAATCTCTCCCTTGCACCGTAGGCCACCTGCTGTGGTAGTTTTCTTCG
>SZWC01002097.1:18791-46504 GCA_023375785.1 Penium margaritaceum | reverse complement strand
CGCCAATTGGCGCATCCACTGACCGCCAAGTGGCGCACTCTCCTCATGCATGGAGAAATGTCTAAGAAACTTCCCCTGTGCTAGAAGGTCAAAAAACCTCCTGCGCACATCAAGGCTCGATCGCAGGACCTGTTGTCCCTAAGTCCAACATGCTATCCGTTGCGCTACACTTCTGGTGTCTCGCTTGGACTTGCACCACGAACAAGGTTTGGGGGACTTACTCCAAGGGAGCAGTGCATGCCCAACCTGTCCGTCAACCCATAGCAGTGGCCATGGGGCATAGAAGAACAACACAATTGTCCTAACCAGTTTCAGGTGCGTGGACTAATCTAGGCATCGCAAGCATGTGATGGCATTGCTGCCATGATAAATCCCGAAGTTGGAATATTCCAACGAGAGGAACTATTGGCTACGCTGCCAGGGTGGATGCGAGCACATAAGAGGAGAAAATCCAGGGGGACAAGCATATAAGCCAGGATGCCGTCCGCTCATGATGTGTCACCTCCACTTCCTTGACCAGCGTGCCCTGCGCACTCACGACCACAAGAGAAAGTATATACAAGAGAATTAGCATGCTCCCTGGGACGTGCGTGCGTCAGGCTTGCAGCCTATTTGAAGCAGTTGGACCAGAAGGGATGAAGACGATAGTGCTTTGATGAGAAGGTCGGCCAGCTGTGCCTCCCCACTGATGGCACAGACTTGGATGACCAGCCTCGCGCACAAAGTCCTGTTTGGCATTGATGTGCTTTGTGCGTGGATGCAACACTCCATCATTTGAAGCGATGCGTCGTGCAGCAGAGTTGTCACGATGCAGCGGTACAGCAGGCACATCCAAGCCCAATTCTTGCAACAATCGTGCAAGCCAGATCCCTTCACACGCCACGTCACCCAGTGCCATGTACTCTACGTCAACGATGCTCCGTGCCACACACGACTGTTTTACACAACGTCACGACACGGCTGTACACCACACCCGAAATCGATATCCACCACAACTGCGGGATGCACGATCACGGGCATAGTCACTATCACAATAGCCATCAAGCATCCGGTCCAAAGTCAGGGCAAACACGAGTCCAATCACAGCCGTGTCCAACACATAATGCAGCAGCTTCAACAATGCCTTGTGATGCGTGGTGCATGGTTGCTGGCTGAACTGGGCAAGCACATTGACTGCACAAGAGATGTACGGTCGGGTTGTGGAGGGCAAGTACAACAGGCTGCCTGTGATCTGTCGGTACAGAGTGGGATCAGTGACTGTTCCATAGTTTGTCATCCGTACGTCAAGCATGTGTGCGTAGACATCTGGGCTCATGGGTGACTGCTGTGGGGTAAGATGCTGCAGTAGATGGTGGAATCGTGTGATGAGATGTGTGATGAATCAACCCTGATGTAGCGTCAGTGTTCGTTCTGATCTGTCCCTGATGATATTCATGCTGAGGAAGTTTTGTGCTTCACCCAAATCTGTCATGTGGTAG
Organism: Penium margaritaceum; assembly: GCA_023375785.1. Classification (NCBI taxonomy): domain Eukaryota; kingdom Viridiplantae; phylum Streptophyta; class Zygnematophyceae; order Desmidiales; family Peniaceae; genus Penium; species Penium margaritaceum. The sequence goes on along the minus strand of SZWC01002097.1, from coordinate 45,026 downwards.
TGCGCTGTGAGCAGTGCTTTGGTCTGTGCAATGAGTGAGGGTGAAGGGGACAAGATCAACAGGTCATTCACATGGACAAGCACGGCGACCGGTACACATCCCTCCTGTCAAAAGAAGAGGGAAGGATCAAGAGGCTTTGGGTGAAGCCTCCTAGATCCAATGTGCGTCGGATTTCCTTGTTCCAACACTGTGGGGCTTCTTTGAGACCGTAGAGAGTTTTCAACATTAACCAAACTCTGTCAGTGCCATCTTTGAAGCCTTTTGGTTGTTTGAAGTATAGTTCTTCTTCAAGAGAGCCATTGAGAAATGCGTTTTGACATCCAGTTGATGGATGTCCCAGTCCTCATGTGCCGCAAATGCTAACAACGCGCGGCCTGTCCCATACTTCCCGACAGGCGCATAAGTGTCGGTGAAATCCTGTCCCGGGATTTGATGGAACCCCTTCGCCACTAGTCTGGCTTTTTACTTTTCAATCAGACCGGCCAGGTTGCGCTTGAGTTTGAACACCCATTTGACATCAATTTCTTTCCATCCCGGTGGCAAGGGCACCAGTTCGTAGAAACCATGGTCCAGGAGAGCATTCAGCTCCACCACCATAGCCTTCTCCCACTCAGGGGCATCAGCATGTCCTCTTTCCTCTGTCAACGTCAAGGGTTCAGTCAATGGGGTTTCCCCGTCTGTCACCCCAACTGTGTGATAGAACTGTGTGTAATCAACCCGAGGAACGGTGCGCTGTGACCTCCGCACAGGCTCGGCAGGCGGTGTTGCCTCTGTATCGTTCTGCCTGCCCACGGGGTTTAGGCCAGGTGGAGAGGAGGGGGTGCCTGAGTTAGTGCTCACGAGATCTGTGGGTGTGAGCAGATCCATAGGCACAGGTGAGACTATGCCTGCACCAGTCTAGGCACTGTCTGGGCAGGTTGCTGTGCTTGGCTAGGGACAAAGACATGCGCACTCACATACTCCGGGTAGTGCTCGGAACGGGCATGGACGGAGCTTTCCGCAATGTTCGGAACTCCTTCTGCGGCATATGTTCCAAAAAGGACGCGTCTCGACTCTCGACAAAGGCATGGTTCATGGGGTCCCAAAACCGCCATGTCTTCGAGGCTAGAGAAACCCCAACAAACACACACCAGTGGCCACAAGGGTTGATGTTTTTGTCACGTTGAGGTTGAGGAAACCACACACACGCCATAGTTCCCCATACTCGCGCCAGTCGGAGGTCAGCTTTTTCCTTGAACCAGCGTTCCCAAGGTGTCACCGCCTTGGGCAGTGGACCTTGTGGGACACGGTTCCAAACCCAAGTGACATCCTTGACTGCATCCTCCCAAAAACTGAATGGTAGACCAGATTTTGTGAGCAATGTTGGAAGTGTATCACCTAACGTTATGTTCCACCGTTCTGCTATGCCATTCTGTTATAGCGTGTAGGGCTCTGATACCAGTTACACTGTGAACTTGTGGTCGGTGCGAATGTTTCTGAACGAGGGGAAAGAGGGTTAGCCAGTATGTGAAGGGGCCCATCAGCCAACAGCTCACCAGCAGCATCATAGAGCATGCATCACTGCTTTTGCGTCACGGTGGACATGTTGGCTTGTTTGTCTAGTTGTGCACCAGACAAGAGATTGACTTTCAACCGTTGGACATACAGTATGCCAGTCAACCACAACACACCCCCCAGTGCTTGCAGCGCAACTGTGCACACGCCCTCAACATGCAAGATCTCCCTTGATCCAGTTCCCACACCATGCACACCAAGCGTTGTGTGTAGTGTAACAAACAACTGATGATGCAGGGACATATGATGTGATGCAACAATGTCAAACAACCACTCATGCATGGGTAGGTCATGGCCCGTGGTGACATGGGTGTGACCTAGCCGCTGACTTGCGTGCTGAGGTGTAATGTGTGGTGGAGTCATGGCGTCTATCTCGGGGAGCTGAGGTTCCTGCGGGGCTGTCCAGCTGAGCCCGGGTGGTGGAGGAGTTGGCTGATGTGCTTGAGCCGTCTCCTTGTACACGCGCATGGCCCACTCTGGTACGGGCATGGGAGTGTGCGAGGAGGGCGGCACGTAATAGGGGCCGTGGTAGATGGATGGTGCAGTGCCGGTGCCAAGGGAAATATCTGTTACATCTGCGGCCCAAACGTTGCCGCACCAAAAGGAACCACAGTTGGTTCTGGGACACCTGGTCGCGTATTCTGCAGCCTATTCCAGCCGGCAGTTGGGTAATGTGACAGCTGCTGCTGAAGCCACTGGCGCTACTGGTGCTACTGGGGCCACTGGCACTGCTGCTGCTGCTGCTGCGGCTGCTGCCACTGTCATTGTGACGGTCACTGCTGCTGCTGCCTGTCCATCATTTGGCGCTGCAGTGCGGGACAGCGACGCCAAAAGTGCCATGTCTGGTTGCAGAAACTGCATCTCTGATCTCCGCGTCCACGCCCTCGGCCGCCACTTCCACTCCCTGAGCTGCTCCTCCCTCCTGTGCTGTAGGTCCCAGTCTGTGTGTGTGTGAAGTGGATGGACAGCTGTGGGCCAGCTGAGGTGCCTTGATGCACATAGGCAGTTGGGGCATCCACAGTGTCACGGGCTTCCCCTTTGAGAATATCTTTGTAGTTGCGGGGTTGAGCGAAGATGACGGACAGGTCAATGCCCTCAATCTCTGCCACAAGGTGACGGCGGAAAACATCCCAACGAAAGTCTCTGTACTGCTCACCCAGGTGCAGGAGCACAACTTCCAGCCTCTCAAGGATGGAGCATGCCGCGCCAAGTCCGAGTAGATGTTGCCGGATGTCCATAGCCTCATCCCAGTAGTCAGCTGCCGGTGCTCCAGGTTTGCATAACTTGTTTTGCAGAGTCACAACAAGCATCATTCCTTGTTCTTCTTGGCGAGTCGTTAGGTGCTTCTAGGCCTCATGTGGCCTAGGGTCTTCCGTATAAGGGTAGGTCGGGTCTGCCCCCTTTCCCCCAAAATGGCACTCGCGCAAGGCATATGACTGCAAATCAGGAAGGGCACGACGTAGTGCATTGAATGCGCGAAGAAGGAATTGCACATCAGTAGTGTCTGGAGTCGGCTGGAGGTGGTAGCTCTCCAAGCCATGCTCAGCGGACCAATCTAGGAACAGGTCCTTCCAAGCTAGGAAATCCTTGGTACCTAGCTATGGCGGTGACAGATCCTTGGATCCCAAGCCTAATTGTGCGTTGGCGGCGGCCATGAGAGTCACGGCCGATGGATCCCTGCCGTCACCTCCTTGAGTACCATCGGCCCTCCCACCAGCCACGCTACCCCCAGCATTGGACATTCTAACTGCTGGGGAGACCAGACGTGACTAGAACTTGTCCTCGCCGATCAAAAAATTTACTGCAGCAATTCGACGGGCCCAATTTTGGCCCAGTTTTTGGATGAGATCCCTAGGCTCTGGAAAAACTGCCTTAGGACCTGCTGGGGTATGTGCAATCACCCCCCAGTCCCTTCCCAGCCGTTCCCACCCCACCTGAGTGGTCCCCCACTGTTAGGGGATCCTTGGGGTGTCTCACGGGTCGGCTCCGCCGCCCCATGACCGCCACACGGGCCGTGGGTGGCTCTGCCTCCTGAGCGCCTATGCCGCGGCTTGCGTGCCCCCCTCTGGGAATGTTCAACGACCCTACCCTTGTCGTGGGACTCTGAAGGCACGTGGGCGGCCACGTCTCCTAAACTGGCAGTCCCTCGTTTTGCTTGCTGCCCCTCTCCCGAGTCCGTTTGAGGCTCGCGAGCCTGCTCTGATACCATGAGAAGACGCCTATGAGTAGAATAAAACTTGTCCCATGTCAAAAGGTCAACCATAGTGAGAGTTTGAGGCATTTCAGTTCCGGCGTCATCAAAATCTAGAGCCTAAGTCCCTAGGCAAGAGAGTACTACTCTCTTACGGGTGAGGATCGCTAGTCGATCCTCACCCAGTGGCCGGCGAGCGAGGCTCGGCCGAGCTGCGAAGTGCAATGGCAAAGCCCTCGTACACCCCTCAAACTTGGGTTTCCATGTTCGGAAAACCCATGGGCACATGAACAGAAAAACTAGAAAACAAACCTACACTTGTCCTAACCAGTTTCAGGTGCGTAGGCTAATCTAGGCATCGCAAGCATGTGATGGCATTGCTGCCAGGATAAATCCCTAAGTGTGAGTATTCCAAAGTAAGGAATTATAGGCTACGCTGCCAGGGTGGAGGCGAGGACATAAGAGCAGGAAATCCAGGGCGACAAGCTGATACGCCATGATGTCGTCCACTCACAGTGTGTCGCCTCCACTTCCTGGACCAGCGTGCCCTGTGCACTCATGACCACAACAGGAAGTATATACAAAATAATTAACAGAGACATCAACAGAGTGCTGCGTCATGGCGTTGGTGGGCACTGGCATGGACTACGGTGAAGGACACGGAAGGAGAAAGGGGATGGTGACATAGTGGAGGAAGGCCAAGTCGGAGAACAGGGAGTCTCAATGATAGGAGAAGAGGGAGAAGAAGAGGGACCGGCAGGAGGAGGGACAGTAGTAGCGGAAGAGGAAAAGGCCCGTGCGAGACCGGAGGTAGAGGCAGATGCACCCCTTCCAATCCAACAAAGTGAGGAAAGGGAAGAGGGTGGAGTGACATGAGACAATGTGCAAGGAAAAAAATCCTCAAGGAAGAGAGCGTCGTGGGACTCAACAACACGGGTACGGTTGGGGTCCCAGAAATGCCACACTTTGGACATGGCAGAGACCCCAAGGAAGGTGCGCAGATGTGCACGGGGACTCATTTTTCCATCCTGAAGATCCTGTAGAAGCCAGACAGCAGCAACACAGCCCTAGATGCAAGCAAGACAAAGGTTAGCACGATAGCCATACCAATGCTCAAACGAGGTGATATGACGATGGAGTGGAATGTGGGGAACACGGTTCCAAACTCAGGTAATGTAGGATATGGCCTCAGAGGAGAAGAGAGTAGGGAGGTCGGAGGCACTGAGGAGGGTGCAGAAGCCACCAGCGAGGGTCCAATTCCACCATTCAGAGACCCCATTCTGTTGAGGTGTATAGGGAGCAGTAAGCTCCATACACACTCTGCAGGACGCAAGGAAAAAAGCGATGGGTCCCATGAATTCCCCGCCACGGTCACAATGAAAGACACAAATATGGCGACCACAAGCAACTTCAGCCTGAGGGAGCCAAGATTAAAGGGTGGAGCAAACGTCACTTTTTTTCTTGAGATCAAAGACCCAGCGCATGCAAGAGACGTCATCAGTGAGACAGAGGACATAATGACCAACCCCCCATTAGAGCCTTGTGAAGGACACTGATGTCATGCTCCATGACATCAGTGTGCTAAACGTCAAGGGGTAGGAAGTGCAGGACTCAGACGTGGAGAATGGAGAGTGGTGCATTTTGCATTGAGCATAAATGAGACAGTTAGTAGGACAGGGAGCAGGAAAGATGACAGCGCCAAGACCATCCGCAAGAAGCACACAAAGTGGACTGTCAGTTGCGGCAGTGTGATTATGGCACAGGCGAAAATGTAGCAATGACGTGTGTGTAGGGGAGAGTGAGCGAGCAACGTGAACACAATCAGAAGTTGCAGGGGAAGGGGCAAAGGGGGGAATGCGGAATAGTGGTAAGATCATGAGTGACTGCGGCAACAACAGTGTGAGAGGGAAGACTTTGACCACAAGAGGCAAGACAACGAGATAAGCGGACAGGCTGCCACTCCTCAATCCATGAGACATGAGTAGGGAGCCAACCCCGGACGTGATCAAACACAGAACCACGCAAGGCCCCATCAACAACAGATGCAAGTAACTCCGACTCCAGACACCCACTCACACCTCCCTGGTCATGGAGATGATGCTAGTTTACGACGTAGGAAAGGGAAATATTGAGCTGAAAATCATCCTCAGGCGGGTCAGGGGTGATGGAAACACTGGAGGAGGAGCGTTGAGATGAGTAGACGGGAGAGGCCCACGAGGGTGGAGTTTATGGACCGGTGGGGGGCTATCGTAGACAGGTCTCCCATACCCTATGGGCCACCCCTAGGGATAAGGAGGTAGAGGTGGTGCTGTATACTCTATGGCATTGGTGTACACCGACGGACTGCTGCTGATGGGAGCTATAGATGAGGTGGCACGAGAAGAGCTCCCAGAGCTGTTGGAGGTGCGTGCCCAGTGCGTTTGCATAGCGGACGCAAGACATTTGTTGTCCGGCACCACTGGATACTTTGGTGTAGGGTGACCTGTAGCGCCATAGTTCCTATACGTGAGGGTGCTGGAGGTGGACATGGACGAGGAGGAGTTTCTAGACCCCTTCCCTTTGCCACGGCCAGGCAGTTCACTAGTGCCAGAGCCACCGACACCCTTGTCCTTACCCTAACCACGACCACATCCCCTTTCCCTCAATTGAGAAGAGAGGCGGCCAGTGTGGAGGGTGAGGACAATGAGGTGGAGGAGGCTGAGGGAGAAGGGAGTGAGGTGGCAGCAGCTACGACTATCGCACGATGGATGCGTTTGTTTTGCAGGGTGCTCCACCAGTTGGTGGGACGCTAGACAGTTAACTCCTAGAGGGTACCAATGCCGGGTGGGGCATCAGCAAGTACCGGCACGGATGCAAGATGCTTGAGCTTGGATGCTTTCACCTCCGATCGGGGATGAAGCCATTGACGATGGAGAGAACTGCAACTGGGGGAGACTGCGAGCCCAAAAGGCATCTGCAGTCTCATTAGCATGCATAGAAGCGTGTTGAACTGCACAGTGAGGACAATCGGGACAGCATTTCCTGTGATAGTGGTACAATGCTTTATGAGAGCGTGAGCGCCAATGGGATCAGCAGGAGTGAGACATGCGGTGTCAGCATTATAGGACCCAATCTCATCAGTGAGAGCATCGGGTCCAACACGGATGAGAGCGCGGAAAACACGTGCAGTCTCTACATCGGCTGGGACAAAAGGGGGGTTCATTGAGGAGTTAGGCTTATCGTAGTATTCCGAGAGCTGTTCACCTTATGGCCATGCATTGAAGCAAAATTCCCAAGAAGAGAAGGTGAGATCAGAGGTGAAAGGAGGCGGTGTTGATTCAAATTCAGGCTTGCGATGCGGGGGCAACGCGAGTGTCTTGGCGGCTACTACCCCTGCAGTAGTAGCGACGGGAAGAGGGTCGGAATTGAGAGAGCCAGAGTCATTGGGTGCAGAAGCGGATGAGGTGGAGAGAGCAGCAAACATGCCAGCACGAGTAGCAGTAGAGGGCACTGAGCGCAGTTCAGGATGAAAGCGGTTGAGGACCAGGTCTGCTATGTGGTCAGAAAACATTTCCTGATCACCCTATTCAGTGAGCAGTTTTTCTTCTGCTTTACGTTATGTTGTAAGAGCAGTGCACTCTCAACGCAACTCTTCCTGTAGTGGGGCATACTGATCATCATCTATAGGCATGATGAGCAAGTGAAGACACTGTCGAAGAAGATTTTGGCAGAGTTTTCCTTGCCCCAATGGACGTGGGAATGTTTGGTGGGTGTGAGGCTCAAGGGTATGCTACAGGGCAACGGACCTGAACGTAAAAACACGGCCACACAAAGAGAAATATAAGAGAGATGGGACAAGGGGGAGAGCGTGCCAAGCTCACCAGAACATGGGGTGCAAGGTAAACAGCGGTGGAAGTGCAGCTGCACCTGAGGCTGCTATGACTACGAGAGAGGAAGATGTGGAGACAATAAGACAGGCGACCCCAGTCAGAGAGGCACCAGTGAGAGTGGAGTTGGCCACCGTTGTGGTGACAAGGATGCTAACGTGCTGGCTAAGTATCAATGATGAGGCTGCATAGGAATGAATGGAGACGAATTCACTGGAGAGGGAAGTTGCAGCTGTAGTTTGCTACTGCTGCTACTTAGTCTACTGCGACTGCTACCTGAGTGGCAATGTTGACAGCGGCTGTTGCAAGAGGTCCCTGGTTGATTGCAGCAGCTGTGTAAGTATCAATAGCCTTACGAGCGGCAGTGCTGGCAGGGGCATGTGCAGCACATGCTATGGCAGCAAAATTAGAGGAGACAGCAACACTAGAGATAAGTGCATTATCCAAAACAGAAAAGATATCAGATGATGCAGAGGAGGCACCGGCCAAAACCAAGGCTGCTGGAGATGTAGCACGACGAGTGGAAGATCTAAGTGTTGCTGCTGCTGGTGGTGGTACTGCTGGCCCCGCCCCACCAGTGACGGCACGTTGACTCTGCCGACGTGTCCTATGGGCAAAGGGAGAGCTCATAGGTGATTGAGGGTGATGCTAATCTCATGGCGGTCCCGTGGCTGGCGCGTTTTGTCTGGTTGGCGAGTCATCACTGCAGGTGATTAATCTGGATTGAAGCTCTTTGGTGCAAATCTGTGATACAACATGGAGTACACAGTGGTGGCAACACCATCGAGCTATCAACTGGTGGCCACAGCACCAACACCAATCTTATGGAGAGCCAAATTGTAGTGATGTTGCACACTACTACATTGTAGGATGGGGCACACACTTGTAGGAGTACATCCACCACATGAATTTGTGATGTGGGTGGATTCTCACACGTTTCCATGCTTTGATCTTAGTGAGCTGGGTTGCTCAGCCCTGGGGACCCACGTCCAGCGCATGCCGGCCTTTGAGTAACCGCCTGGAGCTCGCTCGCTCTAGGGCCGGGTTCGATCCCTAGGTGGCGTCCGGGCTCCACGTTGAGAGCCTCGCGTGAGTGGCCCGGTCAACCGGCACTTCGCTCACTCCTTACTAGCTAAGTTGTTGTTCTTTCACTCTTGCGTTATGTGAGCTTGCCCCCGATCCATGGTGTCTCTCCCGCCACTTGCTTGCTTGCTTATCCTAGCAACCACAGCAACCTACTGGTATCAAAAAAAGGAGGACTCACTCCTCCTCGTGACAGTCCTGAGACCTCTTTAGGGTCACGTCCACATGGCGGATGATCCCGCGCAAGCATCTCACGTACGCCGGCACTCTAGCCGCAGCAGCAACCTCTGCCGCCACTGCCGCACATGGTCACAGCCCTCCACACATAGTCGCCTTCTCCATTGGTAGACCTTGCTGCACCAACGGCATCGATGCTCCATCACCACCGTCCTTCTACTCTCAGCTGTGCTTTGGCCTTCACACGCATGCTCACCACTTAGTGGAAACGGCAGCCGCTTCTACCTCAGCAATCGCACGTGCGCACGCCCGCAGTCGCACATACCGCATGTGTGATCTACACGGTGCCCTATCTTTGTGCATGACACAGCTATGGTTATGGCTTTGGCACTCTTGCCGCCGTCCCATACTCTCGGTCGTACTGCCTCTGTCGGATGTTGTCCATGCTGTGGCAACGGCTGCCGTCCCAGCACCAGCGGCCGCACATCTACAGCTAGGGTCTACGCGGCCTACTGTCAGTCCACAGCTGACAATTCACCGACGGCGCAGAACGAGCAGGCAACGGTGCCACCTTGTGATCAACGACCTCTTCAATCACCGGTAAGCCCACTAGTTGCCCATAGGAATTGTCAGCAGCGTCGCTGTGCTGCCCCTCGTGGAGCAGCACCATCCTCTACAGTTGCAGCACCTAGATTGTCTGCTTCACGAGGGGCCGCATCCCTAGCTGCATCTGCTACATAGGTGGCTTCTTCTCCATCCCCTGACATCCTGACTGCACTGCAGGCTGCCCTTGTGTCTAGTGCTACTGTTGTTTCCACCTTTGCTGCCACCGCACGTGCTCCGCGTACACCAGCCAACACTGCTACTGGCAGAGCCACTGAGATATACACTGCAGCTGCAATTCATCAGGGCCATCTGGCAGGTGTGGCTGTTAACGGTGTTACCCAGATTGCCGTCACAGCAGACGCAGTCGCATCAGCAGCAACTGCAGCAGCAGCAACACTCTCAAGTGCCGTCGACTCCATTCACATCTCCACCGTGCAGGCTTCGTCGTTGCCCTCTTCTTCATCGTCAGTGACTCGTCACATCCAGCTATTGGTCTCTACCACTATTGCCAACTCCACTCTTTTAGCACTAACGGGAGTCACCTGCCTCATCGTCTCAGTATCATCCGCAGTTGTAGTTGTCACTTCCTCAGCTACAGCTGCTCTTCCGCCGTTGTTCTCTCTACGCCGTTGTGCTTGGTGAGCTTGGCCTCTCCCTTCATCCCTGCCTCTCATGCATTGGCTTGTTTGTGCGTCCAGTTTGTTGCCTTGCAACAGACTTCCGACGTACTCATCCCACATTTCCTACGCCCACTAGGGCAAGGGAAACTCTGCCAAAAATTTTCTTGGTAGAGTCACGTCACTGGCATCATGCCAGTTGACGATGACCAATATGGAGCCTTGCAGGCTGAGTTGCAGCGTGAGCGCATTGCTCTACAGGCTGCACTCACTGCTCAGCGCACTGCCGAGGAAAAGTTGTGTGCTGAGCAAGCTGACCAAGAGACCTTCGCAGATCACATTGCTGATTTGGTCATAAACCATCTCCAGCCCACATTGTGCAACACACCCTCTGCCACCACTGCTGCCGGCATCGCTGGTGCATTCTCCACTTCACCCGCTTCTGCATCGACCACCACTGGCACATCCTCCTCTGAGCCCCTTGCAATCACCATCACAACCGGCGTAGCCGCAGCCAAAGCCCTTGCGCCATGAGTGCAGCGGAAACCTGATTTTGACTCTAACCATCCTCACTTCATCTCTAACCTCACCTTCTATTCTTGGGAGGTCCGCTTCAGTGCCAGGGCACAGGGAGAGCAGTTCTGGGAATATTACCATGAGCCCAATCCCTCTGCTGATCCACCTTTCATGCCTCTTGAGTCTGAGGCTGCACGTGCTGTTTGTGCCCTCATTCATGCCGGACCCGACGATTTCAGTGACAAGATCGGTCCTACAATGCCGACACTACATGCAGCATTACTGCTGACCTTGTCGGTGCTTACGCGTTGATCAAATAGCGCATGACAATGACTGGACATGCAGTTCAAAGCGTCCTCACTGTCCAGTTCAACACGCTCTCTATGCGTGCTGATGAGACTGCTGACGCCTATTGGGCTCGCAGTCTACGATTGCTGCGCGACCTTGGCAAGGCCGCCCCTGGACAGCTCCCTGCTGTTCTTTCCATCGTCAATGGCCTCATCCAGGAGCTCAGTGACATATTCCAAGAGGTGAAGGCCACTGAGCTTGAACGCATGGCTACTATACCTGTTCGTGCTGATGCACTGCCTGGTGCTTGGCACCTTATGGGAGTTCACCTCCAAGCGCCCGGCAAATTGGTGGAGTTCGTTGCAAAACAAATGCATTCACTGTGCCACAGTTGCAGCAGCTACCACTGCACTACCTTCGTCCTCCTCCTCTGCTTCTGCCTCATCCTCCACTAACACTTCCACCATGATAGTCACATCCCTCGCCTCACACGGGAGTGGTCGGGGTGGGGGGGTCGCAAAGGCAAAGACTGAGGGGGTGCCTCTAGTGGCGGCAGACAAGGGAGGGGTGGCAAGGGTCGCGACTCTGACGGCGCCGCGTCTTCATCTTCCTCCTCCGGCACTGTCACGTGTTGGAACTGCGGTGCCGCCGGCCACGCCCGCCCAAGTGCCCAGCGCCTCCTGATGATGCACGTCTTGCATCAGCCATGCGTGCGCATTGGGCACACTTGACAGGGACTGGTGGTTATTCCTCTCGCTCCTTCACCTCCACTGCTTCCTCTAGCTACCCGTCATCCTCCTCTCCGACAGCTGCAGCTTAAAGCACCGCCCTGAATTCACCGCCTCCACCCTATCCCTGGGGTTGGCCTCCTGGGTCTACTTCGGGCCTCCCTCCGTATCCTACACTCCTCTGCCGTGGGCGTCTTCCACCTACACCTCCCAGCGCCCCTCCTCTGGCGTCATTATCTCTGGCCCGTTTGGCGACGACCGCTAGCTAAAATTTGCCCTCTCTCATGCCGTCCACCAGAGACACCTCCATGATAAGGGAGGTGAGAGTTTGTGTTTGGTTGAGGGGGCGCTTGCGTGTGCTGTTGATGCGTCTCTTTGTGGTCCGTCGTCCGGTCACGTTCAGGGTTGCTCCCCAGTTGACGTCAAGTGGATTGAGCAGTGGCAGTCTTACAGCATGCCTCATTACCTTGCTGCTTGTGGTCAACGCCTTCCTCTTCGCTCTGCCATTGCCACTGTGAGTCATGACCTTGCGTTTGTACGTGTGTCGAGTAGCTTTTGGATCCTTGATTCAGGTGCCACCCACCACATGACCTCCCGTCGTTCCTCGTTCGTTTCTCTAGGTCATGTTGGCTCTGTCCCCTTTGTCCGCACCGGCTCTGGCCAGCTCTTATCTGTCCAGGGTGTTGGGGTTGTCCGCTTTGCTGATCCTATGGGGGAACTCTTTCTGCCAGATGTTTTGTACGTCCCTGCTCTTGACCTCACTCTGTTGTCTGTTACGGCTCTCGACGACCAGGGCATGGACTTCCAACCGTGGCATTGCCTCTGTGTTGCACCGCACCACTGGCCGTGTCCTGCGGCGTGGCACTCGTTGTGATTGTTTCACCGTGTGCCCTCTTTTGCACCACATCCCGCTTCCACTACCCTTGTTCACGTGGCACGCTCTCCCCGGCACATGCACAGTTGCTCCATCGCCGGCTCTGCCACATTCACACTACTAATGTTGACAGTTTGCTACGAGACAAACCCGCTCATGGTCTTGACGCCGACACGTTCTCTGTCCCTTACCCTACTGACTGTCTTGACTGTGTCCGGGGTAAAATGCACCGTTCTTCGTTTTCCACGTCTGAAACCTGCACGTCTCATCCTCTTGACGTCTTGCATGCGGACGTCATGATGCCCTTGGGGGGATTGGCCGCTATGTCCTCTGCCTCACACATGACTTTTCTCGCATTCGCTGGGTCTTTGCCCTTCGGCAAAAGAGTGTTGTCTGTCCCACTCTTGAGTCCTGGCTGCCTCAGGCCGAACTGGCCTATGGTCGCCGTCTGAAAGTTTCTCGCTGTGACCGTGGTGGGGAGTTCATGGGTCCCACTGCCCGCTTCTTCACCTCTTGCGAGGTGTGTATGGAACCTTCCGCTCCACACTCACCCCAACAAAACGGCGTCTCTAAATGCCTGAACTGTACACTTGCTGACGGTGTACGTACTCTTCTCTGTGAGTCCTCTCTCTCCCACGTCTTTTTTTTTCGACGCCATGTCTTACATGACCTGGGTGTGGAACCGTGTTCCCCACGGTCCCCTTCCTCCTCATGTCACTCCCTTTGAGCGCTGGTACGGTCGTCGAGCAGACCTCCGTCTCACCCGTGTCTGGGGTTGCGTCGCTGTTGTCTGGTTGCACGAGGACTTTTGCAATGCCAAGCTTAGCCCTCGCGCTCGTCTATGCACCTTCCTTTGTGTCTCGGCCATGTCCAAGGCTTGGCGCTTCTGGGACTTTGACCGCTATCGCGTCATTGAGTATCGTAACGCCCTGTTCTTTGTGACCTGTCCCATGTCCCTACTCCCTCCTCTCTCTCCTTGCTTCGTCGGATTGGGGGGGGGGGGGTCTATTCCAGCCTCCGATCTTCACGTTTTGTCTTCTCCTGCTAACACAGCATCCCCTCCTGTCCCCAACACGGACAGTGAGGACGGGGACTCCTCCTCCGCGAAGTCATTATCCTCCCATACCTCGTCTAAGTCGGATGCCTCACAACCCTCCTCGGATTTTGTGTCATCCCAGCCATCCTCTGGCAGTCCTGGGTCCTCCGACTCGGCATCCACTCACACGTAGTCCCCCGTGCATTCCAATCCCAACTCATCCCCTGAGTCGGTACAACAGTCACCTCCTCAGGTTGATGCCACTAGGGGTGAAGCACCTCAGGTCCCTCCTCTTGGTCCTGAGCCCTATACACATGGGAGGAGACAGCGTGTTGTTCAGTCCTCTCATGGGAGCTCACGCCCCTCTATGAAACCTACTGAGTCTGTCTCAGTTGGCCTGTCGAATGCCTCTCAGCCCTCACAACGGGATATGGGCTCCAGCGCGTTGTCCTCCACTGCTGGGACCTCAGTTTCTCACTGGCCTTGATGCACTTGGCCTGTCAGTGAGCATTGTGCATCCCAACTCAGCTGTCGGCTATGCTCGTGTAGCCCATGAGTTCCACCATGCTCTTGAGTCATCCGCTGTGTTGCTGCATGTTTTGCAGCCTTTGGCCTTCCTACTCTCCCCTCCGAGCCTACCACTGTCCGGCAAGCTCGTGAGGCAACTGATGCCGACCTCTGTGAAAAGGCCATGCAGGAGGAGCTGAAAACCCTCTATGAGTACGGGGTCTTTGAGCTCATGGATCTCCCTCTAGGCCGCAAGGCAATCTCTGCTTGATGGGTACTTCGGCGTAAGTTGAAGCGTGACGGGAGAGTTGAACGGTAGAAGGCTCACATCACGTCTAAGGATTTTTCTTAGATTGACTTTGATTGACTTTGATGAGACCTTCGCACCGGTTGGGAGGTACACCACTGCATGAGCGCTGCTGAGCCTTGTTGCCCAATACAACGGGGAAATCGAGCAAATGGACGTCAACAACACCTTCTTGCATGGGAAGCTTGACGAGGAGATCTACATGGTCCAGCCGCCCGGGTTCACCGAGGGCACAAACAAAGTCTGGCGTCTGCGGAAGGCCCTTTATGGGCTCAAGCAGTCGTCGCGTTGTTGGAACATGGAGATCTCCTCCACTCTTGAGCGGGGAGGTTGCCGTCGCGGCACGGTTGATCCGGTGCTCTTCTTGAGTGTCCCCTCAGAGCCATTTGTGGCCATTCTCGTTTACGTCGATGACATGCTCATTGCCTCACCCAGTTTTGCAGTTGTCCAGTCAGTGAAGAACCTGCAGCAGTCTGCATACAAGATGAAGCACGTAGGTCCTGCACGGGTGATTCTTCGGATGGAGCTTGAGCGTGAATGCCAGCATCGCAATCTACACGTACACCAGGCCCCATGCATTAGCACAATAGGGAAGCGCTTTGCCTCCGTACTTGCTGACATCCCCACCACATCCACACCAATGACTCCACCATGACAGCGCGTGCTAAAGTCACTTGATTCGGCACAACTGGGGGAGATTATCAATGTGACTGACTACCTCAGTGCGGTCGACTCCCTCATGTACCTCGCTACCACCACTCGGGCGGACGTGGCCTTCTCGGTCAACTTCCTTGTCCAGTTCTCCCAATAGCATCGTCAAAAACACCTCGAGACGGTACTGCGTGTTGTTTGCTATGCGCTATCCACTGCACGCATGGGACTGTGTTGCCGTGCTCAGCCCTCTATGGTTGTGGACGGATACACAGACAGTGACTGGGTGCATGACACGGATGCTCGTAGCCACACCGGTCACATCTTTCTTACCGGCGGGATTGTTGTCTCCCGGAAGAGTGGAAAACATGGTTGTGTTGCTCGGAGCTCCAGTGAGGCAGAGTACGTGGCGCTTGGCGCATGTACGTGTGAGAGTGTGTGGCTGTCTCGCCTGCTGCAACAGTTGCATGTTCCCATTCGCTGCATCACTTTGCGCTGTGACAACCAAAGTGCAAAAGCAATCGCCGAGCATGATGGCATCCATCATTCTCACACAAAGCACATCAACATTGAGCATCACTTTGTACGTGAGCACATTGTTGCTGGAGAAGTTCAGATTGTCTGGGTTGACACACGTCAGCAGCGTGCAGAATTTCTTACCAAAACTCTCAGCAGTGGCATGTTTAAAGCGGCTGTGCATGCTGTTGTCCTATTGCGCTCTCGTGATGCCCCTGGTTGACCTGTGCACCTCGTCGTCTTGTGACGTGCCCCTTGTCTTATGTGTGTATGGACTGTTCGTCTGTGGGTCATGGGGGAGTGTTGGTTATGGTTGTGACACACGGAAGTGACCTCTTGACTCTACGCACACACACACCCACACATCATCACTGCTGGTGATTACTCTGGATTGAAGCTCTCTGGTGCAAAGCTGTGACACAACATGGAGCACGCAGTGGTGGCAACACCATCGAGCTATCAAGTGGTGGCCACAGCACCAACACCAATCTTGTGGAGAGCCAAGTTATAGTGATGTTGCACACTATTTCATTCTAGAATGGGGCACACACTTGTAGGAGTACATGCACCACATACCGTAGTGTCTCTTATGTTCGACTAAAATAATTGTTTTCCTTNAGTGTTGGTTATGGTTGTGACACACGGAAGTGACCTCTTGACTCTACGCACACACACACCCACACATCATCACTGCTGGTGATTACTCTGGATTGAAGCTCTCTGGTGCAAAGCTGTGACACAACATGGAGCACGCAGTGGTGGCAACACCATCGAGCTATCAAGTGGTGGCCACAGCACCAACACCAATCTTGTGGAGAGCCAAGTTATAGTGATGTTGCACACTATTTCATTCTAGAATGGGGCACACACTTGTAGGAGTACATGCACCACATACCGTAGTGTCTCTTATGTTCGACTAAAATAATTATTTTTCTTCGTCCATTCAAGCATGTATTCAATTTTTTCCTTTATGGACGAAACAGTCTACAAATTCTCGAATCCTTGTTTCTCTACACAGGTTTCAGTCAACAATGTAATCTGAAAACTGCTTCAAAACATGGAAAAATTCATTAAAGACGAGTACATATCCACAACCCAACGTGGAGATTCCCAGCCGTCAGGAATCTCCACGTTTTCGGCGTGCGGTCCCAACGGGCGTGTGCGTAGAACATGACAGACTGTGTGCATTGGATCGTCGTCCGATGCACAGAGTCACTTCATGACGTTGCGCTCAGCCGTCAGGAAGGGGGCTATGACCTGCGCAACGACGGAAAGAGTGCGACGTCCCCCTTGACGTTCCGAAATTTCAAATGTTGACATGCAAAGTTGAAGGGACAGACGAAGGAGGTGAACAAGAATTTTCACCAATGTAACACTACAATAATACCTGGGTCTTTGGACGAAGCAGGTCCAAAATTACTGGGCCAGAAATTATAGTCGAATTTAACTGTCACTGAATTGGGTTTTAAAAAATAGGCGAATGCAAAAGGCAGAGAGACACTACGCCTCTCTGTCTTTCATACGCCTACTCTAGGCGTACTCCGGTACGAATGTACCATAGTGACGGAGTGGTAACAGTAGGCTGTACAAACAGGGTGCAAGTGAGAAAATGCATGGAAGCTTCCTAGCAACACAGCCGCTGACTAGGCGTCAGTGCGTGGTCAGATGGTGACGACAGTCACAGGTCGTGCACACAACGGCAAGGGTTTAGCTAGGAGACACAAGACAAAGTGTCAGAATGCTTCAAAAACATATGCAGAGAGAGATAACAAATGACAGGTCCAAGGCATAAATACCTGCCGCAGCGCACGGCGGGTGTCGCACATGGCAGTCCAAGAGCTGTCATAAAACCGGCCCAAAACCACTATTCTGGCCGTAACTCTCCGCACACATGTCACAATGCTATGCCGTCTGAACCTAGACGAGCAGAATCAAAAGACGGACGCTACGAATGGTCACATGCATGCATCCATCATCAGACGGTGGGCATACGATGCAAAAACATGCAAATAGGGCTCATGGCCAGTCCGCCGAAAGACGCCTGCAAGTTGTACATAGGACAGCAGAGAGTCCCGGCAGCATCTGGGGCTCTGGAACGGTAGTCGGCCAGCTCCAAGCCGGTAGTCCGCCGCCAGTCGTCGCACCGGTGTCACCAGGGCCCGCCTCAGGGATCTGCAGGAGTATGGACACGGCCGAGTGGTCACAGTAAACTATACACGAACGTCACAAATCATAACACTCCCCCATGACCCAATGGTACGCATGTCCATACACGTGCACCACTAGTACAAACACAATAGTGAGTGACACAAACACATGAGGCAAAGACGCATATCCCACACTCAACCACCCTCAGGCATGGGGCGAAGCCCAACAGAACAAATGGCCACAAGGAACTTTCCGCGAGCTAGTGCCTTCGTCAAGAAATCTGCACGCTACATGTCAGTGCCAACCCACATGACGGAGATCACGCGTCGCTCCACCAGATCACGAACGAAGTGGTGCTCAACCGCAATGTGCTTTGTGCGAGCATGAAAGACACCGGAGTTCTCCGCAATGGCGAGAGCACTCTCGTTGTCGCAACGTAGCACAATGGCGGGTACTGAATGCCCAAGCTCAAGAAACAAAGGTTGCAGCATTACTGCCTCAGCAGCCCCTGCGCCCAAAGCAACGTACTCTGCCTCCGACAAACTACATGCGATGCAGCCCTGCTTCCCACTTCGCCAAGACAGAGTGGTACCACCGAGTAGAAACACGTAGCCAGTACGGCTGCGCCCATCTGGGCTCTAAGCCTAGTCGCTGTCGGTGTAGCCGTCAAGGACCACCGAACACTCTCGACGAAAACAGTGTCTGAGGTACGGCGTGGAGACCATGTACCGCACCACTTGCACAGCCGCATGAAGGGCTCTCGCACGTGGAGCCTGCGAGAACTGAGCGAGGACGTTGACGGCGAACGCGATGTCAGGAAGCGTGGTAGTGGCCAGGTACATCAGAGATCCGATGAGACGGAGGTACAAGGTCACGTCCACTGTCTCCCCCGGCTGTGTAGGGTCATCCACCTTCAGGGCATCCTGCCCATCGGGTGTAAGAGGTGTGGAAGCGAAGGGCACTACACCAAGGAGATCACTAAAGCGCTCCCCCACGATTCGTGCGTATCGGGCCTGATGCAACAACAGTGTCCGATGTCTCCAATCTTGCACGATCTCCATACCGAGAATCACCGATGCAGGACGGAGGTCCTTCATCCTGTAGGCAGTCTGCAAGACAGCCTTGGCCTCCTTCACGACCTCCAGGGACGGAGACACGATCAGAAGGTCATTGACATAGACCAGGATGGCGGTGAACCGCTCGGGTGTCGGTAGGATGAAAAGAGAGGGGTCTGCCTCACTCTGTACGTATCCTACACGAGTCAAAGTTCCGGTGACCTCCCGGTTCCAACACCGCGGAGACTGCTTGAGGCCGTACAAGGACTTTCGCAAGCACCAGACCTTGTCACCGTCCTCAAAGCCCGGTGGCTGAGCCACGCAAATCTCCTCACCCAGACAGCCATGGAGGAACGCATTGTTCACATCCATCTAGTGCAGTTCCCAATCATGCTGAGCCACTACACCAAACAGAGCTCGAGCTGAGGTCATGCGACCGACAGGGGCGAAAGTGTCCGTGTAATTGACTCCCTCAATCTGAGAGTACCCCTTGACGACCAAGCGGGCCTTGTAGCGTTCAAGTGAGCCATCCGGCTTCACCTTCTTGCGAAAGACCCACTTGACCTGAATAGCCTTCCTCCCAGGAGGAAGGTCGACAAGCTCGTAGACTCTGTGCTCCCGGATAGCGCGAAGCTCATCCTCGCAGGTAGCACGCCAGGCGTCATCATCCTGTGATGAGAGAGCCTCCCTCAGTGTGTCCGGGTCGGACGCCATAGAGGGAGAACTCTGCGTGGCAAGTGCACAAGCCTCAGTGGCGGGCCTGACAACCATAAGATCAGCTGCTGCGTCACAGGTGATATGGAACTCACGAGTGACGAGGTCCTGCCGTATGGGGCACGCTAGATGTACCTCTGTGAGCTTTGTGCGGACATTCAGGCCTAGGGCCTTTGTGCCGGGGTCACCACTCGCGATGTTGCGAGAGGAGCGCCTGGGTCCGGGGCCCGACGCTTGCTGAGCTCCGGAATCCAGTGGTCGAAGACGGCCACCGGGCTCACGGGAGTAACTTGAGGTCGAGGGACGCACCTCAAGCTCAGGGAAAGGTGCGACCACGGTGGTGAGGGCTGAGACGAGGCAGCCAGAGAGGCCGTGCGAGGAGATGCGTGTGTGGGGAACACGAGGCTGGGTGTGATAGCTGGAGCAGGCAAGACTGGACCCGACACTGAGGTAGGAGTACCAGCCGACGTAGGAACGGGAGTGGGCGAGGCTGGATCAGATACAAAAATAGGGGTGCCAGCAAACGTAGGTGCTGGTGCAGAAGGAGGCGCGGGAACAGAGGTACCTGTGGGGTGTGAAACACGCTGTACAGGCGAGATCTCTGGACCAACGGCAATCATCGCCGGATCATCAAGGGCTGGAGACCGAGAGGGGGCTCGAGCAGACACATCAGCCTGATGAGAGGTGCTCGCTGGCGTGGAAGTCTCCCCCATCCGCCGAGAACCCTCACAGGGAGGAACATGGGTGGCGGAGAGTGTTGTGATCGAAGTGAGGTGACGGTAGGTGAGAGACTCAAAAAACAGCGCGTCGCGGAACTCAATGACGTGACGACGAGTAGGGTCCCAGAAGCGCCAGGCCTTCAACCGCGGGGAAATGCCTATGAAGGCACACAAGCGGCCCCGAGGTGAGACCTTGGACCCCTGCTGGTCCTTGGTGTACCACACGGAGGCTAGGGAGCCCCAGACGCAAGCGAGACGAAGGTCAGCACGGTGTCCAAACCACAGCTCGTACTGTGTGATATGGTCCTGAAGCGGACCGTGCGGGAGGTGGTTCCAGACCCAAGTCATGTAGGCAAAACCCTCAAAGACAAAAGAATCCGGGAGACCGCACTCAGACCGCATGGCGCGAACCGCATCCTCCATGGTGCGGTCCCAGCGCTCAGATACACCGTTCTGCTGAGGGGGAGCAGGAGCGGAGACCTGGTGAAAAATCCCGTGCTCAGCAAAGAAGGAGTCCATCTCACCAAGGAACTCGCCGGCGCAATCCGAGCGGAAGGCATGTAGCGTGTGGCAGGACTGACGCTCAGCCATCACTAGCCATAGTCAAACCGCAAGGGCGGCGTCGCTCTTTTGACGCAGGCTGTAGACCCACCGCATCCGGGTAAAGTCATCAATCAGAGTCAGAACATACTGGCCCCTCTTGGACTAGGACTCGATCGGGAGAGGGCCGAGAAGGTCTGAGTGAACCATCTCGAGAGGCCAAAGCGCTCGGGAACGAGAGGCAGGGTAGGTGCACCGGTGCATCTTCCCCTGAGCGCAAAAAAGACAGCCAGTCTTGGGTGGCTTCTCGAAAGAAGCCACGTCAAGACCGAGAGCGGACTATGTCTGAATGAGCTTCGACACAGTGTCGAAGCCCACGTGACACTGACGGCGATGAAGCAACCTCTAGTGTTCCGGAGATAGAACACCACTGACAAAGACACGACCACAGGTAGAGGAAGAACAAGGGGAGGAGGGCCGAGCGATGTGATACAGATCATTTATGACTGAAGCACGCAGGACGACGCTGCGCGTATCAGTAGCAGTCACAGTCGTTGAGTCAGTGGTATGCTCCATCGAGAGACCCATCAAGGTGCAGGCACGCACAGAAAGCAAGCTAAGCTCAAGATCAGGCACAAACAACACATCCGAAAGGTACAAGGGGCCAGACGGACCATCGAAGCATACAACCCCAACACCATGGGCTGGCAAGGACTGACTAGACCCTGTGCGAACGGAACGGACAGACGTGACAGGACCGAGAACAACAAAGTCACTAAGACGGCACGTCATGTGATGGGTGGCACCAGAATCAATGATCCAAGTGCCACCGGAGTCACGGCTGGTGGACGTCACTGTACAACAAGCAATGGAACACTCGGGATCAGAGGGACGCTGAGCCGTCAGTGGGGAGGAACGACGCACAACACAAAGATGAGAATCATGAATCCACTCGGTACAGTCAGGCCCATCATCATCACATGTTGACTGTGCTCCCCCACACGCATCGTCACGAGCCACAGGAACGGACGACCAAACAGTCTATGAACCACCCGACGATGACAACACACTCGCACCTCCCTGAAAGCGGAGTGCCAGAAGGTGGCGAAGCTCGGCGATGGTGCGGTCGCGCGGGTCCGGATCGCTGCTGCTCGCCGGTGAGGAGGCAGTCGTGGCCGCCGCGCGTCCGGAGGAGGATGCGGGTGACGTGCCAGACGTGGAACGGAGAGCATGAGCAGCCTGGAGCCCACGAGCGATCCGCGCCCGGTCAAGCGGTTGTTGGCACTCGGTGTAGCGATGGGTGCCTCCACAGTTGTAGTAGTGCACAGAACGGCCACTGCTACCACTGGATGACGAGTGCTGCTGACCAGATCCACGCTTCCTATTCTTCTTCTTCCCCTGGGCGGCTGCTGCAATGCCCTGTGTCTGCATGGGTGTAGACGGGGTCGAAGAGGAAGAGGAAGATAAGGAAGTGATGGAGGAGGAAGAGGGAGACTGCAAGAGTGAAGATGGTGGTGATGCGATGGCTGCTACAACGAGGGAAGTCTCCTGATGGGCTACGGCTGCCTCGCTGGCTGAGGTCACCTGAAGGAAGAGCTGATGCGCCCAAGGAAGCAGCTGCAGAGTGGCTGAGAAGGGCTCGAGGACAGCATCGTTGTACCGTGTGAAGATGTCGGTGTACTCGAGGCAAACTCTGAGCATAATCATACGAAGCGCCCACAACAGTGTACCTCCTGAGGTCCCCAAGCGCGTGTAGATGCGCATGGCGCGTCACCAGTAATCCGCTGCAGGCTTCGCAGGCCCCTGACAGAGCGAATGGAAAGTACGAATGTGTGATGCACGAGTGGCGTGCGTCTCTGCGGCCAGCAGGGATAAGGCCAGATCCCAACCTCCACGGGGATCGGCGCCAGTACCTGTGCCGGCCTCGCCAAGGAAGGGGCGGAAGTCGACGACGGTCTCACGTGGCATGGCGTAGAGGAGACCGTGCATGGCCCGGGCTGCTGTCAGTACCTGTGCTGGATCTGTGGGCTGGTACAAGCTGTCGTAGTAAGGCCACACTCCCTCAGAAGTAGCCCACACCTGAAACAGGATCTCCCAGCAGTGGAACCCATCCTCACTGATGTACCGTGGAGGTGGTGCCTCAAAATCCTTGGGCTGCCGCTCCGTGGGGAGAGAAACCACAGGCTGAGTAGGATGAGAGACGGGAAAGACTCCTGGAAGAGGATGGTCACCGGGGTAGTCAGGTGACGATCGTATTGGGGAAAACGGAGGAGATCGGGTGCCCGTCTGCAGCTAACGGAGACGCTCCTGAAGAACTCGAATCTCCTGAGCCGAGGAATCATCCGTAATGCCTAGCATAAGTGGCTCATCATCCAGGAGGTCAGCAGGTGGTGGGACAGGTCGAGCGCCTGTCACGGGTGCCTGAGCCGACTGCTGGGTAGAGACCGCGACGCCGGCAGCTCCCTCGGAAGCCTGCTGAGGAGTCGTGGACTGAACACGCAGAAGCTCAGTCAGCGTGCGGATAGCGTCAGTCTGCTCTCTCTGGAGGCGACGCATCTCATCCTGCTGGCTTCGCAGGTCCTCAATGGCTTGCGAGCGTGGACTCAGTACACCAGACGAAGAGGAGGAGGGGTCGCCTGGTCCCTTCTCCTTGTCGGACAGGCTCATGTCGCCGCTCAGCATGGGGCGACAGGTCAAGTTTGTTGTATTTCAAAACCGTCAATGTTTCTCGAGGATTTGAAACAATGGCAACTTTTGGCTGTCCGGCCAAGAATTTGGCTAAGTATGGTACTGACGTCTGCAGGTGGTTGCTGACGTCAGCACGACCTGATGACATCAGCAAGCAAAATTGCTGACGTCAGCTCGCCTCCCCCCCCTTTTTTTTCTTTCTTGCGACTCTTCGCGATCGTGCAGCCGCTCCGCGGCGGCGCGGAAGCTGCGTGTAAGCTGCGTAGCAGCTTCCACTCAGCTGTAGCTGCAGCTGTGCTGTCAGTTGCAGCAGCAGCTGTGTAGCTGCGTATGCAGCGGTGGCAGCAGCGGCTGCGCTGCTGCTGGTGCTGTGCGCTGCGGCTGCTGCTCGCTGCAGCCGCCGCGCGCTGCTGCTACTGCCACTGCTGCGCTGTTGCTGCTACTGCTGCTGCTACTGCCGCTGCTGCCCTGCTGTTGCCGCCACGGCTGCCACTGTTGCTCCTGCGCTACTGTTGCCGCAGCTACTGCTGCCGCCGCTGTTGCTGCTGCCACTGGGCTGTGGATGGCGGCTGTGCTCACTGCAACTGCCACGCACCGCTGTTGTTGCTGCTACACTCCTGCTGCTGCCTCTGCTGCTGCTGCTGGCACGGTGGCACCAGCGCTGCTGCGATCTCACGTGGTGGATGAGGGCTGCGCCGACGCCGACAAGCCCCAAGGAATCTGCTGCCGCGGTGACTCTCACTATTGCTGCTCTGTTGCGTCTCTGCTGCACAGCTCAGTGAGAACTGTCTCACTGCTCTGATACCATGAGAAAATGCATTGAAGCTTCCTAGCAACACAGCCGCTGATTAGGCGTCAGTGCGTGGTCAGATGGTGACGACAGTCACAGGTCGTGCACACAACGGCAAGGGTTTAGCTTGGAGACACAAGACAAAGTGTCAGAATGCTTCAATAACATATGCAGAGAGAGACAACAAATGACAGGTCCAGCGCACGGCGGGTGTCGCACATGGCAGTCAAAGAGTGTTGGTTTGTGTGGCTTCCACCCGTCACGACCGACACTGCTAGTTTACCTATATACCCACATTTGGGATATATGGCAGAGGAGGGCGTGACGACACGACGGGCCTCCGGACTTCACCGAGACTTCTCCAGCACCTACGACAGCGCCGGCGAGACGCGGTCGATGCGTTCCGGCAGCCATGTGGGCTTGTCAGAAGGTAGGAGAGTTTTCTCAGTGGGTTCAGACCCGCGCACCCGGTTGACTGTACCGGTGCGACGAGGAGACCCGATGGCTATTGTGGGGCTTCCGATGTTCGGAAAGCCGTGTGTGATGTCTGGACGCTGATTCTGAGATTTTCTGGCACTGTTCTTATTTTCTCGGTGGTCGAGACCCGGGTACTCGGAGAGCTGTTCCGGTGCCTCGAGGAGACCACCGTTATTGTTATCGTGGTGTACGCANAGGTAGGAGAGTTTTCTCGGTGGGTTCAGACCCGCGCACCCGGTTGACTGTACCGGTGCGACGAGGAGACCCGATGGCTATTGTGGGGCTTCCGATGTTCGGAAAGCCGTGTGTGATGTCTGGACGCTGATTCTGAGATTTTCTGGCACTGTTCTTATTTTCTCGGTGGTCGAGACCCGGGTACTCGGAGAGCTGTTCCGGTGCCTCGAGGAGACCACCGTTATTGTTATCGTGGTGTATGCAGTGTGTTCTCCCCGCTGACCCGTTTTGGCTCAGCGGGGGTGGCGGGGCCCGGTGCGGCTAGCTGCCGACGCCCCTACTTAAGCCCGCTAGGGGCTCATTTGTAATCTCTCCTTGTTCTTTATATTCAGCGTTCCAGACTTAGCCAAATTCTTGCCGTCTTGCATCGCACTCACACACAGAGCTCATGTTCGCTCTTGCATGGGCCTGCATGCCCTAAAATTATTTCCAATTTGGTATCAGAGCACAAGGGGGCATGTGAGCAGCAGAAGCAGCAGCAGTGGGCGGAACGCGAAGAGAACGCGCCACGTGGCGCCACGCCGGCAGCAGCGTGAGGGAGCGCAAAGCGACTGCACTTGAACGCCACAGGGGCGGTGAGCCGCGCACAGCAGCAGCAGGAGTAGCAGCAGCAGCAGCACGCGTTGGCAGCAGCAGTGTGCATGAGCAACAGCGACACAGCACTAGCTGCGGCCGTGGCAGCCGTGGCAGCAGCGAGCAGCAGCAGCGAGCAGAAGCAGCAGCGTGCAGTAGCAAGCAGCGTCTAAGCAGTAGCAGAAGCAGCAGCAGCAGCCGCAGCAGCTTTAGCAGCAGCAGCAGCAGCAGCCGCAGCAGCAGCAGCAGCAGCCGCAGCAGCAGCAGCAGCAGCATCGTGCAACGGCGTGCAGAGCGAAAGAAGAAGAAAAAGGGAAAAAAACAAAAAAACAGCAGCAGCAGCAGCAGCGGCGGTAGCATCAAGCAGCAGCAGCAGCTGCTGCTGCGCCGATTAGCAGCAGCAGTAGCGGCGGAAGCAGCAGCAGCAGCAGCAACCGCAGCAGCTGCACCCGCCGCTGCAGCTGC
The DNA here is from genome assembly GCA_023375785.1 of Penium margaritaceum. Classification (NCBI taxonomy): domain Eukaryota; kingdom Viridiplantae; phylum Streptophyta; class Zygnematophyceae; order Desmidiales; family Peniaceae; genus Penium; species Penium margaritaceum. Next base: position 19,106 of record SZWC01002097.1, on the reverse strand, counting down.
TGCTGCTGGAGGGCCTTGCAGCCCTCCTGTGAGGGCCCCCGCCCCCTCGGAGGGGCCCCCTCGTCCCCCATCAGGGGGGCCTCTCCGAGGGGGGGAGCCCTTCGGCCCCCTCCTTTAGAAGGGGCCCTCGGAGGGCCCCGTCGTTCCCCTCCGAGGGGCCCCTCGGAGGGGCTCGTTGGCCCCGTCGGCCATCCGACGGAGGGGCCGACGGTGGAGAGGGGCGGACCCCCCCCCCTCTCTCGGCGGCCCCTCGCTCGCTCACTCGCTCACTCAGCGAGCGAGCGAGCGAGCGTGAACGGGTGGGAGGGCCGGACA